>VZSF01001826.1:650897-675661 GCA_013398295.1 Chionis minor
GGGCGAAGTACATAACGGTGAATCAACTTATCTGTCGGCTGCCGTCCGGCGCTTCGCCGCCCGCCCCTGCCCGGCCTTGCCGGTGAGCCCCGGCGCGGGCGTTCGCTGGTAGAGAGATTCCCCAAGGGGACAGATGGGGCCGGTGGTTTTAATCGGCTTTGCCGAGCGCTGAGAGGAGCAGCGTGAGGTGGGCAGCGGGGTAAGGCGCGGAGCGGGCCCGCACCCGGAGGGACGGGGGGTGGGTGGGTGGCTGGGGGGCTCAGGCCGCGGGGGGTACCCCTCGGTGCGGCGGGTGGCCCCCAGGTAGCAGGGTTAAGGCTGCGAGGTGCTGAGCGCCGGGGCTTGTAAGCATGGTGTTTGACCAGCTGAGCTTGAAAAGCCTCGGGGAAGGCGTTCGGATGCTGAAGTTTGTGTGGTTCGCCACCTTGTTCTGTACTCGCGAGTCAAAAGCGGTGAGGCTGAGCCTCGGCCTCGCGTGACGCGACGGGTCTGGGATAAAGTCCGGCTATGAGCGTGTGCGGGCTCGAGCCGGCCTGGTCCTGCCGCCCGTACGTAGAGAGACATCTTGGCCGCAGCCAGCGAAGGTGCAGGTGGGCCTGCTGGTGGAAATTTGGAGGGAGGATTCGAACCCATAAAATCCCTAGCCGGGGCAGGGATTGGTGCAAAAGGGCCCATTCCTCCCATAGACTGTGTCTTTTTTGTGGTTTGCAGATACCGGCTGTCACCCACGTGCTTTTCACTGGCCGGAAGACATAGATGTCCCCTGCGACTGAGTCCTTGCATGAGTGTTTTGAAGATGAAAGGCTACATAAACTCTTAAAGCGTACCACCTGAGGACATTGCTACCGACATGGAGATCATTATTTATTTACGGATGCTTTAATCAGGAGGAGCTTTTTTGTAAACATGAATTGCTGGGCTCTTTCCTTGAGGTGTCGTTTCTTGTTTCATGCTATTGAAACATTAATCTTAACTTATTATGACTCCTTTGTGTTGGTCAGCTCTCAGGGACATTTCCCTAGGCTTGAAAATGTGGGAGCTTTCAAGAACGTGTCCATCGTGCCAACTCAAGCCACTTGTGGGCTGCCAGTCCGAAGTACTTTTTGTCATAGCTCTGTAGCTGTTGAAAGTATTATGTCCTGCGCCCAGAGGTTTTGTGTTCAGGAATGTCCGTACAGGTCATCGCCTTCTTCCTACAAACTGCTTCTTTCAGAAGGCCTTGGTACCTGTATCACAGAGGACAAAAGGGACTTGCATCCAGGGTCCTTCGGCAATGCTTCCAGTTTTATTTTTCATAATCGCAAGGATTGCTTTTCTACTCCCCGTTCCCCAAGGCTTGCAGCTTCATTTACGTTAACTGTATGGTTGAAACCTGAGCAAGAAGGTGTAATGTAAGTAGTATTGAAGGTGTTTACTTTCCTGGTGCTCTTAAAAAAATTGATCATTGCAGTCATGGTCACTATTAGCAAGCTATTTAAAATTTAAAAAAGGTACAGTGAGAAACTGTGACGTTTTAAAGCTGTATTTAGGTTGGGGTCTTTGCAAATGTCAAGACAAGTAGGGTCAGTTTCAGTAGTCTTGACTCAGATGATAGTCCAATTGCATTCAGTAGGAACTATTTATACATAATGTGCGTGTCTTTTCTTTAAAAATCGGAATTTGTATTTTTAATTCGCATTCATTCTTCTAAGAGCTGCTACAAAAATGTGTTTTCAGGAGTTTGTGCTGTTGCTGCTCTCACGATGGAAAAAATTACCTAAATTTTTTGGATCCCCCAACACAAGTTTGGTCCTTGAGAACAAAGAAGGAAAACCCCCAGATCTTCCCAAATGAATATTTTGGAGCTATAGAAGAGTGGTCATAGTTTTTCTGGAAGATTTGGGGCATGTTGAGTGAATGAGAGATCGTGTTGCTACTTTAATAAAGGATTCCGCTGTTCATACTGCTAGTGAAGTGTCACTAGTTGTTCACAAAATAGACGTGGCTAAGCACGCTCCCTCTGTTATTTGCCTACATGTCACATTTTTAGCAAGTATTTCCATTATAAGTGGCCCTTCAGCTTGACTGGCCCTTACAGTGGCCCTTACTATAATGAAAAGCTTGCTTTTTGACAAACGAATTACAAATCCTACAAAAAAAGATCACTTCGTCTATCACAAAATGCAGAGCCTCCTATTCTTACCCTGGTTATGCAGATGCTCCTTGAAGTGAAGCACACAAAAAGTATAGTACATTCCTACATAGTATGTGTCACAAATGTTTTTGTACATATAAGTTATTCTTAGAATGAAAATAATGATCTATTCTGTTGTAGCATTCTTGATACTTACTTGGCATCCTGCTGTGAAATAGTAAGTTGTCTAGGGGTGTGAAAATCATCAGAAACAATAGAAATTTCTAAAATTATAAGTAATATGTATGTAAAATTATGGCGTGCTTTACGCAAGGATAATGACCTTTAAAGAAAATCAGGCTAGCTATAGAAATTGGGATTATGGAAGGGAAATAAATGATATCTGCAGAGCAAAAGTGACTTTAGTTTGATCTTAAGTTAAATCAGCTCAGGTGAAGGTATGTAAAGGTGTTGCTGGAGTTTTGGCCTGGTGTCTTTTATAGACAGCATTTTCTATATAATGTTTGGGTCTTGAATGCCGGTTGTCCTATGCCATGAGTTCACGTCAACACATGTGGGGGCATATCAGAGTCCTCTCCGGCAGAGCATGTGCCTAACTTGAAGCAGAAATGCCCTGCTAATTGCCAAGCGAGCTGTTGCAGTGGTGTGTTGAGTGAGATCCGTGAAACTCTTTTGTCAATGGGCTAGGCTTTTGCTTGCGTGGAGCCTAAAACAATGAAACGTATGTCCTTAGTTTCAAATGATTAAGTGCTGTGCAGAAACCAGACTCCACTGATGTCTGATTATCCGTGGACTAGTGTAAAACATTAGCCTCCGATTGCTACTGTGTTAATAACTACACAATGTACATATTCCTGTTCAGTGGGTTTTATAGATCACTTTAAAATCTAAATGTTTTTATTCAATTTTTGTAATAGATAACTTCGTTCTTCTGCCTTCTGAGATTCCTGCTACTCAACATGTAGAAATGGCAGTGGTAGAGTCCAGTCCTGAAAACTGAAGTTGGATGACAGTTATTCCAGTGGGCAGGATTATATGCCACTGTCCAGATTCTTTTTTTCCCCCACTGTTCACAGCAAAAAGTGTGTTACTTTTCCTTTCCTCATAAAAGGAATACGGAGCTCCAGTTTTGGTGAAACAGTGATTACACGTGAACAGCCACTGAAGCTGAACTCAGAAGGCATCCTACAAAAGAGAAATAGTTTAACAGCAAACTAAGATGTTTTTTATTGTATTGGTTTAGTGAGTCCTTCAGGTTGGCAGGAGTTTGAGTTGCCAGATGTCCTACATCTTGCGGTCCCTGATGGGGAATTGTTAGATGTTATTTGTGAGACCTTTTAAACCCCATTATCACAGTAGAGGGACTTCACGGAACTGGGACTTAAAACAAAGTCTTTGCGCTGCCACTAGGAAGATGAGCCAGAACCAGCCGCTCATTTTGCCGGGAGAAAAATTGAAAGTTTAACTGGGTTTTCTGTTTAGTGGCAAAGTACGTCTGATGTGTGCCTGTTACATGAGGTACAGCAGAGCCATGGTTTTTGGCCATGCCATACTAATGTTTTCCTTTGTGCTGAATGTTAAATGGTCTGGCTGCTGGAGAGCTCTTAGGAAAGAAGCTGGGAGCATTGTTGTATAGCATCCCATTGCCTCCATGTAGGCACTGTGGCATTTCTGTTAGGCATGTGCCCATGTAAGAGACCAGAAGGATTTTTCTGCTGGAAGTTACTGTGCTGGCTGAATTGAGAGATACTGATGTGCAGATTCAAAGTCTGAAGGCCCTCTAAAAATCGTGACGTTCTGAGGGAGCAAATATATGTGGATAATCAGAGACACGAAGAATTTTCTTCATCCATTTCATATACAAAGTTTTCTTATGTGAATCTGCGCAAGAATACACTTTCAAACAAAGAGAGAGGAAAGTCAGGTCATGTTACAGATTGATTTGAAGCCCTAATGTATAGTACAGATATTTGTAGGTATGCTTTTAAGTCACTGCATATTGGAAATCTTGAAGAAAAGCAAGAGAATAGTGAGAAAACACTGACGTTTGTACTCCAGTCTTTAAATTTATTTTCCCTTTAGGCAGGAAGTGCAATAAGTGAGCAAAGGTCTTGTCCCTGAATTATATTCTTTCCCATGCTTCCTCTCTTACTGCGCGTACTCATCAGTTAATATAAATGATTTCAGTAAGCCTCTGTGTAGGCTGTAAGTAACCCTTAGCACAATATAGGAAACTGTATACGATGATAACCCTTCACAATGGAATAGAGTAAGAATATGAGTAGAAGCTTAGCATAATGAGTAACTATTAAAGTCAGTTTATATCAATTTAGCGTGAACTGGGCTAACTGGAAGTTAGATGAGCAGAAGATGTTGGCAGTGGGAGAAAAACGAAGTTGGGCCTTTTACACGCAAAAGGGTCAGGCAGAATGGCCTGATTGTGAAATGGGCAATAGATGTATTTTTTTAAAACTTTCTTTATCTAAAGGACTAAAATCATATCCTGTTACCTTGCAGCCATTCAGATGTTTTACAGTAGGAATTGAACTGAAAGGGGAAGTTGCCTTAAGATACCATAGATCTGATTTTTGAACCCGTGCAGAGGTTCCAATTGCAAGTGCTCCAATTAATGTGTTGGGATCAACAGTGCAGCTCTGTTAGATTCTCTAGAATATTTTTCTCTTTGAAAGCTGACCAAGCAGATTTGGGGTGTTTGCTTTTTCTCTCTCCAACCCCGCCATAGAGAATTACACAGTCAGGAATTGGCTCTGTGGGACTGCAGGTTACCAGAAGTTGGTAACTTCACAAAGAGCACTGGTTTCTCTCTTAATCATGGCTGGAATGGAAAATCGTGCTCAGAGTCAGAAGTAATGCTTATGTCTATTTCACCTATGTTAGTACTAGTTTGGGGTTTTTTCTTTTCTTTTTTTTTTCCTTCACATCCCTTCTCTGTTTCCTGCCTCTTGATTTTTCTCTTTCAGTAGTGAGCCACTATCCACATTTGTTCTTTCCAGTTTTCAAAGTGATGTACATCAAGGTCACTTCCTTTCTTAAAGTCATGACACCTTTGGGGATAAAAACAGTGTGGGGATGTTTGTTTTAGATAACTAAAATAAACAAAAAACTGGATTATCCAATTATTGTTTATCCAGGAACTTGGTAAATCCAGTTCCTAAATATTTTGCTACTTAGCTGAGCCTTCCCTCACATTTATTATCTAGCAAAATTGGCATGTTTACAAGCAAACAAAATATTGAAAAGACCAGTCACAATATATTAAGAAATGTGGTTTTACTCATGTTTGGAAAACAGAAGTCTTTGTTTTGCAAGTTTTTTTTATTGACAACATTCCAGTAGGCTTAAATGGTAACAGTTAAAATGACTTAATTTTTCTCGTGGATTTAAAGGTGAAATAGTGAATAATGGCAGTATCAAAGAACAGCCTTTTGGATACTTTTCTTTATAAATACATAGTAGGTGAAGATACTTATTGGTAGATAAGGTGTAAGTTTTTTTTCTGAAATATGTCTAGGTAAATCCTGGTCTCATAAAAATATGCTTCACTCGTGTGATTTAGTGTATGGATTTAGTCTGGTGTAACTGTTAAAATATTGGACATTTCATGGGTCAGTAAATTGGGGACTCGATTTCTCAAGCAGCTGAAATGGGAATGCAGAATTTGATAATTTTTGTTGTGCTGAGGATTACCTTAATAAAATACACGGCTGTTTCATGAGCATATCTAACCTATGCTTTCTCAGGACCCTTGACATCATAGTGATTGGATTAGCAAAAATCTTTCAGCAGCTAGATATGCAACATGGATTGCTATGGATGGTATTCTTTGTACCTTGCATGTCTGTGTTGCATTTGATGTTGATGTGAAATTTTTGTGGGGAAAAACCCTAACAAGTGGCTGGATAGCCTTCTTGCCTTGCTCTGGTTCTCTTAGGTTAAAGAAAGGCTGTGTCAAAGGGAAAATGTAGGGAAAGCTGGTGTTGTTGCTACCTTACCTGGACAGATTTGATGGAAAGATGGAGGGGTTATTTCCAGAACATGTCATTCATACTGCTTTTTGGGGTTATATTACATTTGCCTTGTTAGACTGAGAAGAATGTGTCTCCCCAGGATCCGCTGTGTTGCACAGCTTTGTATGAAAAGTGCAGCAGAGACCTGCATGGTGCTGGCCAGCCACCATGGTTTCTGTCGTGGAACCCTGAAGAGAGGAGGCAAAATGGACCCCTCTTTCATCTCCCAAGTGAACTGGGGTTGCATGTGCTAAATTAAAAAAAAAATAAATCTCAGATTAAGACAGAAAATATCTTTGTTGAAGTTCTTTTACACTTAGTACATCCTGTGACTTTGACTGTCACTGAGCATCTTCTCAAGAGCTGTATTTTTAACGTTTATTTTAATGCATTCTGGTTAGCATCACTTTACAGGATAGCACCTTGGCAAGAATGTGTATATGTGTGTGCCTCTGACCTTATGTTGTTTTTCTTGGTTATTTCCAAAGGTGTGTGATAGAAAAGGCTATTGATGGGCAGACTGTGTTCAAACTCACAATCTCTGAGAAAGAGACCATGTTTTATTATCGCACTGTAAATGGTTTGCAGCCACCAATAAAAGTAATGACACTGGGGAGAATTCTTGTGAAGAAATGGATTCATCTTAGTGTGCAGGTGAGTAAAATAAAAAACATTTAATATTTCATGAAACATTTGTATGAGAATGGTATAACTGTATAGGTATAAAAGGGTAAACTGGGGGACGTAAATGGTAACTCTTGGGTCTTGTAGGTGAGGATTTTAATTTGGGAGCTCATTTTGAGGCAATAGGAGGCAATAGCTAATTTTCTACTGGAAAGAAATGCTGTGCCCATGCTTCAGAACAAACAACTGAAAATTGTCAGTCACAGAAACGAGTATTTGGAGTGAAGAAAAACTACTTATTTTTAATTTAATAAGTCTTGGGTTTCTAAGATCAATTCCTAAAAAAGAGAATGTCATCATCATACGCGCTAATGCACTTACCTTCGAGGTGTGTCACATTTAATTTTAAAAACTTCTTACAGTGCACATAAGTAAACATATATGAGTTTGTGCAGGATCGATCAAGTTAGTAAGTTAGTCATTACCTCTTATTTTAAGAATGTTTTTCAGAATTGTTAAAACACAATCTTTGTGTTCTAAAAGTCTTCTGTTGACATAACTTTTTAGTAAGGTTACAAATACCCACTGAGGATAAAGCAAAATTGAGTTTGTAAAAAATTTAAACTGTATGTACAAAAATCAGTAAACAAACACAGAAGAAATTAAAATTCAGTTATTTGCATGTCTTGTAATTCCCAACAGACACTCTAGTAAATTCTATTTGTAAGCCAAGTTCAACTAATAATTATAAAACACAATTATCAAGTCTTGAAATGTTTATCTTCTCCTTCCTTCATTTCCTTTATCCGTTCTATTAAATTTCATTTGGTTTACAGCACAATCAAGAAGAGTTTTGCTGCTTTCTTGAAACTTGCTAAAAGGTATTGACTGTGATTTAGATTTTTAGTGCTGATCTTGTCACTTGTAAGAAGTATCTAAGCTGACGTCTTGATTTTTTTGCAGTTTTCTTTTTTTCCAGGATAACAGCATGGTAGTGCGAATAAGATTTTGGCTGTTGGATTAAAAGAGTGACCTTAAGGTAGAACTAATGAACTGTACACTTCAGACGCTTCAAGGGTGCTATATTACTGCTGCTGCTGTCAGCCACATTTTGTACTAGCCTCAGAATCTGCTAAAGCCTGGGATGGCAAAGTGAAGAGTGAAAGGGCTGGATTTAAATACACACTAGTATCTTAAATTGTATTATGAAGAACCCCCAAGCGCTCTGTAGGATGTGGCCCTTTGTCTCTTTGGGGAAAGTTGTTCAATGCATGGCAGAAGTAAAGAAATGTAGCTTCTAGACCCTTAAAGGGACTGCAGTCTTACTATCTTTCCCAAGTTTCTGAGCTCAGGGTAGGACCTTACATTCTGTGATATGTGGTATTGTAGGACTAAACTTTCCATTAAAGATGATAGTGGCTGCAGCATGATCCATTTAGCAGTAAGCCTGGCTATGAAATTTTAGGTATTTTTTCTATAAATGGAGAAGTAAATGGAAAATGAGAATGAGAGACCATACAAAAATATGCAAAAGTACTGTTCCTATGGAGTGTCTGTGTCTTTGGACAATAGTAGTATTTGATGATAATATATACTTATATATCATGATGTTATATATTTGGATATAGGCGTTTCCTTAAGTTGATGAAAAGTCTTCTGAAGATAAAGCACTATGTAGATTTATAGGCATTAGTAATTTTAGTTAAAGGCAGTGGGAGAGCCTGGAGTTTACACCCGGAAGTACAAATCACCTGATCTTACCACAAGTGTGACTTTTGGCTTCTCTGCCCAACCAGCCTCCTCCCCAGGTGGATGCCCGTGCGGCGGAGACCCTTCTGTGGGCTGAGCTACCTGGAGTAGAGGCAGCGCAGGGGGCTGAGTGTGATCAATAGTTGCGTACTACTACTTCGTGCTTTTCCAAGTCAGTCAGACCACATAGACTTCCATGCTGTCTTGAGGTGAAACTGCCTCTAATGCAGTGATCTCAGTTCTGTGTCACTGTTGTAGGCATAACCTTGATTTTCTAGCAAAGATAAGCCCTGTGACTGAGCTCTGTGGCTAGTAAATTCGGAAAGCTTGCAGTCATCCTACAGCCATGCTGGTTTTGAAGTAGGTATGGTGTTATAAGCGTAGTTGCTATATAACCTCCTTCTACAGAAGCAAACAGGAAATTGTTGTTGGATGTGAAATGCCATGTATGTGGCTGTGATGTTTAGCCATGAGCTGTTAGGTTTAGCTAAACTTAACAGCACACTCAGCACCTTTTTAGGTACTTTGCAGAATTTGGAACATGGCTACTCTTTTTACTGGGAATCTAGCAAGAGCTCCATGACATGTCCTGATGTGTAAAACAAAACACCCCCCCCCCCCNCCAACCAAAAAAAACCACTACACCTAAGCCCATGGAAAACCAAAATAATCTTTTCAGACTTGTCTGACAGCTTGCCTGATATGTTTTTTGGCCTAAAAGAAAATATTGTTTGTGAATGCCCTTTTATGGGGCAACTGAGTGTTGTTCCTGATAAGACAGTTGAAAATGTGGAATGGATATTTACATACACATAACAAAACTTGTATATGTGGACAAAGTGTAATTAAAAAAAAGAGAAAATGGCAGCATTGCCATATTTGGAGTTGTAGGACCACTAAAAACCTCATCTGTGAGGATGTAATACTGCTATGTTAAACAGAATTTTACATAAAGAAATTAAAGTCTTTATGCATGAAACGTAGTAGGCACAAGCTATTCAGATTCTTCCTAAAAAAGTATGTACTTCTACAAGTTTTAGGTACTATAATTCAGATATTGGTGGTAACTGAAGATGTATGTGGTAATAGCTCCTTTTTTATAAAATGAAAGTGTTTTAACTTGATGACAGAGGTGTGGGCATTTACCCTATTGACAGTTGGTTTGGTTTCCCAAAAATTTGTCAGAAGCATGAAATGCTGCAATTAATATCCCTGGCCTTCAAGGGCTTTTCTAGTAGATGAAGTATATTTGGTCCTTGCTTTCCCTGAAACTACAAAGCTTTTTAACAGTGTGGTTTTCCTCTTAAATTCTGTGATGGTTTAGGTCTGTGTAGGAATCAGAGGTGACAACAACCGATCAAAGTAGTTCAATTGTATTGGATAGAAACTTGACCAGATGTTCTCCACAGCGTATTGCAAAGTATTGTTCAAAGCCATGCACACTATTGCCTGTTTGACTGGTAGACAGGGGGGAAAAGTAGTTTTTGGCATGATACCTTGTTGCTCAGTGACTGCAGATCAAATTACAGATATGTCTAATTTGGGGTGCATCTGATGCAGGACAAAAGTTTTTTACTGAATGTTAGCACTTATTAATACAGTTGGCAAATAGGGGTGCCTAATGGGTCGTACCCCTGAGGAAAAAAAGCCATACTTGTTGGTTAGCTCATGGGGAATTTATCCATCTTGTTTGTGACAGCACATGGGTGAAGATCAGGAGCGGTCTGGCTGGCACACCCAGTGGCTGCAACTAAAGAACTGGGAATTGAGGCACATGGCTTTGCATGCCAAGTTGGTGACAGGAATAACAGCTAAGGGAGACTGTGGGATTCAGATTTGATAGATGTTCATGGCGGATCGGTGAATTTTTGCATTTGTTTTTCAGCAGGTTGGTTGTAGTTTGTGAAGAGAGTGTGTGTGAGCGATGTAGCTGACTGTAAGAGAGACCACTCTGCCAAGGAGCTAGGGTCCAAGTCTATCTCTGAACACAGGTGTGCCTAATATGAGACTGATTTGGGCTAAAGGTGTCCAAAAAGCCCAGCAGTCAGTAGGAGCTGGGAGCCTGCAAAAATGGGAGGTTCTGTGGTCAGTAGAAAAACCCGGAAATATTTGTGCATAAATGCTAGGCAACAGACAGTATGACAGACAAGTGTGAAGTACTGATTGCAGATGTGAAATTGAGTTTAGACAGAGCAGAAATATGGTAGGAAGGCAGATATATTTGGAATTCAGGTGTAGGAGCATATGCTTATTCAGGAATGATAAAAAAGAAAAGCTAAATGGTGGAATAGGTGGAATAGCACCAAATAGTAATTAAATGATGAGGGAAGGAAAAGAAAGAACAGCAGAGATTGAAAATAATTTTTTTGGAATAAAATAATTCTAGGGGAAGAGAAGGCTAGTAAATGGGTTCTACTTAAGTAATCTAGGAATTTAAATTCTTGAGCTTGGATTTAGATGTGTAATCCATTAGAGAGAATCGTGTCATTGCAGACTTATTCTCTAGTTTATAGCTGGGAAATTAAAGCTCTACTAACAAGAGCAGGGCCCAAACATTCCTGTATGTTCTGCATGGAAAGCTTTCTTCATCAACTAGTTGCTGAATCAGAAAGTCTGTATACCGGCTTTAAGTGATGAGGGCATTATTAGAGATGGGAGTCTCAAAAATAGTGTTGAGTATTCAGAACTAGCTTCAGACAATAGAGAAGAATAGTTCTTTGGTTCTGTAGGTACCTTTGTGGGTTTCAAAGAGAACAAACAAATAGGACTATTTTAATAAAACAAGATGAACTGTGGAGCCCAGAGATTGAATGGGAAAAAGGTCTGGAGATTATTAAAAATAAAAATAATAGAATTAAGAGGAAAATCTGGCCTTTACAAAGAAAAATTGGAGATACTGTGCCCAGGCTTATCTGAGTGAATAAGCACCTTTACAGTTAGAGATGGCAGACTCTGCAAGCACTGGGGAATGGGGAAGCAAATTCACAGACAATGCTACATAGGAATAGAAATAAAAGTGTAAAGATGTCAAGCTGAATTAGACTTTGCAATGGCTTAAATGGTAAAAAGTGCTGAAGATTTTTTTTTGTGTAAGAAGGCAAGACCTGAACTGAATAAATACTTTGCTTCTGTTTTCAATAAGGATAATGATAACAGTCACAGAGCACAAACAAGCTGGGTCACAGAAATGAATGTATGGAAACAGAAATTATCATAAAGAGGTAGAAACATGAATTTGCAAGCTTATTGTGTACATGCTGATGCAATCAGATGGTCTTTGTCCAAAAATTCTGAGAGAACTGGTACATAAAATCCTCTGAAAAAGAGGTATTTTATGCAAATCTACCAAGTCAGAGGTGGAGCTATAACGCGTGTCGTGCATTGATGCTGATCGGCAGCCAAGCACCTAGGCCCCTTTCATCCCCGCCAGCGGAACAGGGAATAGCAATAGCAAAAATGAGAAAACTCATGGGGCAAAATGAAGACAGTTTAACAGCTGAAGGAAAGGGGGTGGAAGGGGAACAAATGATGCAAAGACAGTCACTTGCCACCTCCCACAAGCAGACCACTGCCCAGCCAGTCTCTGAGCAGCAGCCACCTTGGAAGTAAAACCCCTGTCTCCCCAAAGTCCTTCTTACCCCAGTTTTTATTGCTAAGCATGAGGTTATACAGTATGGAATATTCCTTTGGTCAGTTTGGGTCCGCTGTCCTGGCTGTGTCCCCTCCGAATTTCTTGGCCCAACCCTAGTTTACCACTGAGGTGAGGTGGGGAGCAGAGTGTGAAAAGAAAGGCTTGACACTGTTCAGGCACTCTTTAGCACTAGCCAGAATATTAGTGTGTTATCAATGCTGTTTTAGCCACAGACTCTGAACACGGCACCAAACAGGGTTCTGTGAAGAAGGTTAACTCTCTCCCAGCCAGGCCCAGTACAAAAGAGGAAGGAAAAAGGATCTTGGCAATGCAGCCCTATTTGTCTTGACACAGTGGCATGTGAGGATTTAGAAAAGATCTTTGAAGGAATAGATAAAGATGTGGAGCTAAATGAAAAAGGGGATAAAATGCAGCGTGGATTTACTAAAGATAGCTCATCACTGTCTAACCTCTTAGCTTTTTTTGATGAGAAAACTGATTTTCAGGCAAAGCAAATGTGTCAGATTTCCTCTATCTGGAGTTCAGTTTAACGCTGATGTGACAACCCATGAGAAGTTGTAGGGTCAAAGGGAATACTCATGGGGAGGGTTGGCAATAGATACTGCTGAAAGGAACTTACTTGTAATCCAGGGGACGAGGGAGGCAAAAAAGCAATTGAATTCCTTGAGAGTTAGTCTTTGGATGAGCCTTGTGTTATGTTTTCATTAAGGGTCTTGGCAGAAATGTTAAGAGTGTACTGATAATACTAGCTGGTAACATAATGCGGAGTGGCATCATTAGGAAGAGGTGTCATACAGGAAGAACAGCATGACCAAAAGGACTAGGGTAACTGGCATAAAAAAAAATTGGTATTAGAAAATGCAAAGTAATGAACTTGAAATCCCTCACAATCTTTTGCTAAGTAGTTAATCATTAGAAAATTGCTGAAGTAGTAGTCACAGGTAGTGATGATGAGTTACTAGCATGATATGGCTCCAAAAAAGGCATATGTTGGGGAAAAGTATCAGGAGAGGCATTTCCAGGAGTGAGAGAAAAGCATCATTGGTGCTATTCTCGCTCTGGTGAGATTTTGTGCAAAATGTTGTGTACAATTTCATTCATTCATGTTTAAGGAATATAATTCAGAATAGAGCTACTAAGCCTATGATGACAGCGAAAGGCTCTATGCAGGCCCTACACAAGATGATTTGGAGAACCTTCTTTTGGGAATTAACTATAGTGAAGAGTAGGAAGTCATACAGTTTTCTTCTCTTAATCTGTTGGAGTGTGAACACCAGTCAGAAAAGGAGCCTATTTAAGTTGGAAACTGAGTCGTTCTGTTGCAGCAAAGTGTTTCTGAAAACAACATTCTGATCAGAATAGTGGGGATAAGGGAATGCGTGGGGTTTTTCTGTGTGTGTTGTTTTGATTTAAATTCAGTAACTTTCATAAAAAGGGTAATATGATGTAGTGTATCCAACAGGAAAAGATGGGAATTCATATAAATCAATTGTGGATTTTTTCGCCTTTTTTTTTCCCTTTTCCTGCAATATTACTGTTAACAACTGCTGCCAGCAGGATGTTGGATGTGAGTCACTAATAGCCTTGGAATGGACTGTTGAAAAAGCTACTTGAAACTAGATGGTATCAATCTAAGAGTAACTTCATACTTTTTAATAGTTTATGCAGCCTTCTTAATATGTGGTATATTGTTGACGGAGCTATTGGCTATCCATTTCTTTGTTCTTTATACCCAATAAACATTTGAGAAAAGTCATCCTTGAAAAGTCCTGCTGAGGTAAGCTCAATTGGATGTGCAACAAAAGTGAATTTTGACCATTTTTTTCCTGCTCTTCAATTAATGTGACTTAATTTTCTGTAATGATGTCTGCCTTTATTTTCCACTGCTTAGGATTTGTAAATGAACTTATTTTTATGTTTTGCAACTTCAAACAGTTTTGTTTGTTGGGTTTTTTTGGTTTTTTTTAAGGCCATAAATCCTGTTTTCTTGAAATTACTGTCACTGTTCTAGTTGATTTCAGTTGGTGCAGATCAACTCCTTCAGACTTCTGAAAGTTTAAGAGTTTTTCTGTGTGTTTGATCTTGATTTAATGAAATTTATCACTGTATCTTTTTTGGTATATATTAGTAAAGACTCTGATTGAAGGTACAGAGCGGAGTAAAGGATATATAGCCTTAACTTAAAAGAATCTGATATGCACTGAAGTGAAACCTCAGGAAAAGTGGTGTCTTAAAAAATTAACTTGTAAAGAAATAAAAAATTTGAAAGCATAGCAATGCATAATTAAAGCCAGTTGTGTACCTTATTATCTCTGCATAGAGATACCAATATCAGATTTGTGCCACTTAATAACAGCAGCTCCGTTATGTATTTTCTTTTTCAGATTCACTGTTAAGGGTTTCTCACTTTCCCTTTGATACTTCAGAATTTATTTAACCAATTAAGAAAAGTGGAATTTAAACATGAATTTTCGGATACAGACAAGGCTGCTGAAACAGGAGATTCTTTGAGAACATGTCAGATTGATGTATTTGTTTCATATTTAGTGTCTGCAATTATAAAAATAATCTTTTTACTATCCTTTATTTTGCCTGATCATATCTATGGAACTCTGCCATGTTTTGGCAGACTATAGCGTATTAAAAGCTTTAGAAAGTAAGTTTAAAATCTAAATGCAGAGAGGTAACCATGACAGAATCACTCTCCTGGGAGGAAAATGCTCTTAGAGTGCCTATTGAAATCAGCATTATCATTTCAATACATGTCAAATATGAGTCATTTCCTAGTTTAGGCAAAATTTCTTTATAAATCTTTAAATCTTCCAGTTCTTTCAAGAAAAGGTTAAAGTACTTATGATTTAATGAGACCGCTTTACATCATAACTGTTTGACTATCAAGAGAAAACTTGTCCTTTCCAATTTGTGAAATCCTTTTATTTTCTGCACAAGTTTTTGAATACTTTAAAATTTATATTAAAAGCCAGGAACCTGAGACTTAAAAGCAGGGAGAAAAACATTTACTCTATACAGTCTCTGTGTATGTATTACTAAATACAAGGTATTAAAAACCGTGTATTCCCTAAGTTTAGCAATGACATGAGAAAGCAAGGAAGCATTTTTATTTAACAAATCACTTTGATCTCCTATTTGAAGTCATCAGTTACTATTAGGAGTACTTTGTCAGTCCTAGAAGGGCAGGGGAGAGTTAGCATCAATTCTACATATTATAGCTTCCTGTTTATTAGTTGCAATTATGCGTTGAAAATGTTTAGGAGGATGCAGTCTGTCCATATGTCTGGTGCTATGCTCCCAACAGACAGCAGAAATAAAACACGTGTTACGGTCTGTGTAATGTATTTGAGTGTCCGTTCAGAGACCTGCTCGTAGAAACAATGAGCATAGCTGTCTTGGCAACGGGTTCATCACTTAATCTGCTATGGTTGCAGGCCATTCACATACTGCTGCTAAACTTGCAGCCTTGGGGTTCTTTGATATAAGTAACTTGCTGTGCTGCATCCAGAAGTCCTGCTGTGGTGCTTGCAGCCTCTTCTCCTGGTCCGTGGGTACTGGGATGTCAACTTTGTGTTGATTTGAAAGCTCTTTGTTGTTATCCCTTCAGCTCCTTGGGAAACTGGGATATTTCCTAGGTACCTCTCTTCTCTTCGCTTGTAGTGTCTCTTAAACTACTTCCTTTCTTGCCTGAATAGAAGTTCAGTAAAATTCTTGCATATTTGCAGATTTAGATTTACAATCTAACAGCTGCCTGGGAACACAAGACAAGGAACTTCATCTGGGCCAGGATCTTAATTTTAGAGAATGACAAAAGTACAGGTTTTGTCAATGCCATCTTGATTACACTTGAGGAAATTGCGAATGTTTTTTCAGTGGTGAATGTGAATCCCACTGAAGCCTGCCCAGACTCTATATTATAAACAGTAGGAATGGAATTGAGCCTTTGTATGACCAATGCTGGGAGGAGATAGTATTGAATGGTTTGCAGAAGCTATGCCTGATTTGTCTAGAGAGTTTAAGATGAGATTTGAAATCCATCGAGTTTCAATTTGTTTAACAAGTAGTTTGTTTCCTTATAGAAAAATGTATGGCAGCCAATTAAATTGTATTTTTAATAATGGAAGCACTATGTTAAGAATGATTTGCCTTCTTTTTTCTCCCTAGTCTCAAATCTTTAAACGTCCTGCAGTTCTTAAGGTTGTATTTTTGGTGCCTGGTGCATTTTTTCTTTTTTAATTTAGTTTTTAATTTTTAGATAAAAATGAGTGGGGTAGAGATGAATAAGGATCTGTGGTACTCTGGAATTGTGGTGAGTGGGGTGTTGTTTTTTTTTTAATTAGAAAATAGTTTTCAGTCTTCTTAACCATATCGTAATTTTTTCAGGATACTTAATAGCTGTGAATCAAACTTCTAGTGGCCTTTGTAATATGCAATATATCTATTTCTGTCATGTACAGTTACAGTACATAAAATATCACTTGTAAGCCTGGTTTTTTTGTTGGAAAAATTTGTTATTTAATATTGTGGTGGCATATGACTCTAAAAGGTAAGTCATACTGTATGGAAATAGCTTGCCTACTTCTTCGAGGAGAATGGTTTGAAAGGTTCGTCCAGTGTTCAAATTCAGTGTTAAGAACAATGGTAAAAATGGTGTAGCTGGATTTAGAAGAACTGAGAGAAAGAGGTGTGTGCTGTTTAACAGCATCCTGTGAATTTAAACTGTGGTCATTGGAATCAACTGTTTTCAGATGGCTGGAACCGAGACAAACATAAGCAAAAAAAAAAAAGTTTAAACTAGATAGCCCTTGATTCTGAACTAATCTCTTAAATACATGTTTATGTACACCCCTTACAAGCAGGTTCCCAGATATATATTGCTCGGTATAATATTAGGTGTTTCTGGAGCTGTATGACTGCTCTTCCCTTTGTATGTTTGTGTGCCCTTGAGTTGTGTAGGGAGCAAACTTTGAGAGATTGAAGTAGCTGCGTGTACTTGATAGGGCTGTTGATTTAAAACATAAATATGACACGCATACACAGGGTCCATCTACATTGTCAGTTTTGTCTGTGGGAAGAGTTCTTTTTTGGTACAGGTTTGCCTTCTGTCTGTTTGAAGTCTTGTGTTACTGAAGAGCACTGCTGATGATATGCTTGAATTTTATTCGTTTCTGGGGAGACAAAGTTTGAGGTTGTACACTGGAGTATCACCATTTAAAGCACACCGTTTGTACTGTGGGCAGAACGTCCTATAGCAGGTAGTCCTTGGCACGCACAGTGTGTGAGCAGAAAACTGGCAACTCGTTTGAACTTCTGTGCTGGTAAGGATGGATCACAGGTATTGAATCATTGTCCTTACCTTTTTATGCTCTGCCAGTTGCACAGTAGATGTTTTCACAAGATACTTGAAACCTTTTTCATAAGAGTCTAAAAACTTCATGAGTACAACCAAATAGACCAACTTCTGCTTTTCCTGGCTGTTTAAATAACAAGTAATTACTACATTTGGTTCGGGTTTCTGTAGCTTAAAGACAGAAACTTAAGCCAGAAGTCTGATCAAGAAATGGAAGATGAAACTTTCAGATTTTCCTCTGTGAAACCTCCATTATTTATGTGTGAACAGTCTCATATCCATCTTGCACTATAACCTGTGCGTGCAGCAAATGGAAAGTGAAATAAATTACAACGTGTAGATCCTGTACAATGCAAAATCCATAGGTGCTGGTGGCAGTCAACGGAGGAATCTTCTGTTAAGTCCTCATGTATCATTTTCTCATGGAAGCAAAGAATATTTTTTGGCACTGAGCAACTTTTCACGTTGGCTGGAATGTGGTAAGTTCTGGGATGGAAGAGGGGGAAGAACAGCTCCTGTCCGCATAGCTCGTTATAATACCTCAGCTCAATAATGCCTTAATTTCTGCATTGTTTAAGAAAGTCTGTCTAGGTACTCTTGTCTGAGTATGAAAGAAGAGTAGATGCACAGAAACAGCTTTCTTTTAGGTACATCACTGACCTGTTTTCTGACAATGAGTGTTTTTGAAGCTTCTTAACCTAGACTGTACTGAATAGCCACCGACTGACCTATTTTTAGTTTAACAGTCTAGTTCTTTTTTATAATTTGTATTTTGGTATTGCTAGTATCTTATGGCAATGAGTTCCTCGTGCAGTTATGGCTGTATGAAATTGTTCTTTATTTTAAATCTTCCGCCTGCTAATTTATTTTTGCCAATTGCTTTTGTCAGTTGCTTTCTAGTTATCATTCTCATGCTATTTGATATTTTGCTTATAGAACTTGATCGCATGTTATAACTGTAAGCTGTATCTCTCCTTATATTGAAGCCATTCCGCAGTTTGGTCATCTTCACTGATCTGTTCTGAAACTTTTGGGGTTATACTATTATAATTTTGGGGATACAAGGGTCAGAACTCCACTTGTTATTTCTGATACTTCCACCATAAATTTCTAAACAATGAAGTTTTGTGGTTTTCTTCTTTATTTCTTTCCAAATAAGGAATGTGTTTCATTGAGCATTTTGCTCGTTAGTGGATGACTGTTTACAGTAATTCCAAGACCATTTATTCTGAGCAGTGATGCTTCAGAATTTAGTTATGTTTACATAGATGAGAATATTTTTCTCATGTCTATTACCTTGTGGTTAACGCATTTAGTCTGCTGCTTTATTGTCTCTTCCTTAATAGTTTTGAGATCCTTTTGTAACTTTGAAGTAAGCTTTGACTTTTACTGTCTGGAAGTATTAACTACATCCTTTTTCACCTCACTAACCACTGTTTTTAAGCCTATACAACATGTTAAATAGCAGAGATTTCTGGACTTACCTACTGATAAACTACTGCCTGTATGAAATGTGGCCATTTAATCTCTACAGAGTTTGAAACCTTTCTCGGAAGATGGTATGTTATATTGGTCAGTTCTTCCTTATCGGCGTGCACTGTAACTGCTTCAAAGAACTCAAAGTTGGATCTTGATTTCCTTCCACAAAAGCCACGTTGCCTTTTCCAGTATACAATATTTATCCATGGGTTTTCCAACCAATTCACCTTGTATAGCCTTGATTTGATGGATGATCAGAATAATTGCCACAAGACCTGGTCACACATCATGTCTGTAATTTTAATTTCTGCATTGTTATTTGATCTGTGCTGGGCTAATTGAAAATTGTTTTTTCTGTTTTGGCTGTGTTTCTGATCTCCCATTGAATCTGAAGATGGTGCTTTTTCTTTCTTTTTTTTTTTTAATGGGCTGGGATACCAGCTTCTCTAGTATGTTTTAATTCAGTTAGCTCATTTACCTTATCAAAATTTGAACTTTCTTTAAGGTATAGCAACACTTTTTCAGTAGTATGATCTATGTAATTCCTCACATTCAGGTTCAAACTTCTTATGCTTTAGATTTCAAAGATAGGCATATTTTGTCACAGTGTACGTGCATGCTTAGTTGGGAACTTTTTTCGATACTGTTAAGTTGTTTTTTTTTTTCCCTAAACTTGTTTGGTTTATTTCCTAATTTGATAAACAAGTAAACTGGTCCCACTTGGGTGTAGGAGAAGCTTACCCTTCTTTGATCCTATCTATTCCAGAAGTGTCTCAATTCCAAATTGACCTAAATCTTTTTTCCACACACTGTTTGTTCCGTTGTGTGCAGACTCATGCAACCTTGCTTGTCTGACTGTTTGTGATACTGGCAGCATTTCAAAGAATGGCACTGGCTTTGATCTTCTGCCTCCTGAACTAAAGCCAAAATATTTTCTGCTTGAACTTCTCCTCGCTCCTTTCTGGTGGTATTTAGGTGTACTGTTGCTATTGCCTGTGATTGTAGATGGCCTATGTATCTTGTGAGGGTCATTGCTGTTGCACCTGTAGGCAAATTAGCATGTGATGTTCAGTGGCAGCATAGATTAAACTATGAATATTGCTCCTAATCTGACATTTCAGAACTGCAAGCTTCTGTTTCTTTCCACTGAAATTCCTACCCTGAAAATTTATCGTCATTACAGGATGAAGAGGCAGATAACATTCTATAAGCAGCTGGGAGAAGTCTCATGATCGCTAGCCCTTGTCCTCATTGGGGACTTCAGTTTACCAGATGTCTGCTGGGAATACAATACAGCTGAGAGGGAATGGTCTGGGAGGTTCATGGAGTATGGTGAGGATGACTTCCTGACATAGCTGTTAAGAGAGCCACCTAGGGAAGGTGCCCAGCTGGACCTCTTGTTTGTGAAGAGAGAAGGACTTGTGGGGGATGTGATGGTTGGACGCCATCTCGGGCATAGCAATCATGAAATGATAAGAGTTTTCAGTTTTTGGAGAAGCAAGGAGGGGCGTCAGCAGAACTGCTACCTTGGACTTCTGGAGGGTAGACTTTGGCCTGGTTGACAGAGTCTCTTGGGAGGCAGTCCAGAAGGGCAGAGGAGTCTAGGAAGGCAGGACGTTTTTCAAGAAGGAGGTCTTAAAGGCAGAGGAGCAGGTGGTTCCCATGTGGAATAAGACGGGTCTGGCTGAACAGAGAGCTATGGTTGCAACTTAGTGGGGGGAAAAAGGAGAGTTTATTGGCCTTTGGAAGAAAGTGAAGGCTACTCAGGAGGACTACAAAGATGTTGTGTGAGGCTATGTAGAGAGAAAATGAGAAGGGCCAAAGCCCAACTAGAACTTAATCTGGCTTCTGCTGTTAAGGACAATAAAAAATGTTTCTATTAATACATTAGCAATAAAAGGAGGACTAAGGATAATCTCCATCCTTTATTAGATGGAGGGGGGAGGAGGTAGTGGGCAGGGGAAACATAGTGACCAATGATAAGGAGAAGGCTGAGGTACTTAATGCCGCCTTTGTTCATGAAAGGCAGGTCCTGCTTGACTAACCTGGTCTCCTTCTGTGACAATATGACCTGCCTAATGGATGAAGGAAAGGCTGTGGATGTTGCTTACCTGGAATTTAGTAAAGTCTTTGACATAGTTTCCCACAGCATTCTCCAGGAGAAACTGGCGGCTCATGGCTTGGATGGGTGTACTCTTTGCTGGGAGAAAAATCAGCTGGGTGGCTGGGCCCAAAGAGTTGTGGTGAATGGATTTAAATTCAGATGGTGGCCGGTCACAAGTGGTGTTCCCCAGGGCTCAGTATTGGGGCCAGTTCTGTTTAATATCTTTATCAACGACCTGGACCAGGGGATCGAGTGCACCCTCAGTAAGTTTGCAGATGACACCAAGTTGGGTGGGAGTGTTGATCTGCTGGAGGACATAAAGGCTTTACAGGGGGATCTGGACAGGCTGGATTGATGGGCTGAGGCCAATTGTATGAGGTTCCACAAAGTCAAGTTCTGGGTCCTGCACTTGGGTCACAACAACCCCTTGGAGTGCTACAGGCTTGGGAAAGAGTGGCTGGAAAGCTGCCTGGCAGAAAAAGACCTGGGGGTGTTGGTTGACAGCTGGCTGAATATGAGCCAGCAGTGTGCCCAGCCACGTAGCATCCTGGCTTGTATTAGAAATAGTGGCCAGCAGTACTAGGGAAGTGATTGTCCCCCTGCACTCAGCACTGGTGAGGCTGCACCTTGAGTACTCTGTTTACTTTTGAGCTCCTCACTACAAGAAAGACAGCGAGGTGCAGGAGCGTGTTCAAAGAAGGGCAACAAAGGGTCCAGAGCACAGATCTTACGAGCAGCAGCTGAGGGAACTGGGATTGTTTATTCCGGAGAAAAGGAGGCTCAGGGGAGACCTTATTGCTCTCTACAACTGCCTGAAAGGAGGTTCTAGCAAGGTGGGGGTTGGTGTCTTCTCCCAAGGAGCAAGCAATAGGATGAGAGGAAATGGCCTCAAGTTGTGCCGGGGAGGTTTAGGATGGATATTAGGAAAAATTTATTTACAGAAAGGGTTATCAAACACTGGAACAGGCTGCCCAGGGAAGTGGTGGAATCGCCATCCCTGGAGGTATTTAAAACATGGGTAGACGTGGTGCTGAGGGACATGGTTCAGTGGTGGTTTTGGCAGTGTGAGGTTAATGGTTGGACTTGATGATTTTAAAGGTCCCTTCCAGCCTAGATGATTCTATGATTCTGTACTCAGATATGTGCCTTTCTCTTTCGAGCTTTGACCATCTCCCATGGGTCTTCTGTGGTACTTGGAGTCAGGAATGGTCACCAGAAAAAGTCTGTCATCTCTGAGCTTCTCGAGGTGGCCTGCTTGATAATAGATACTCTGTCTTTTCAAGTTACTACTTGTGCCTTATGCATGTACCTCTTGTCTGTAAGGCAAGTAACAAGTCAGTAAACTGGATTACCATTCTTCTTCTGGACTTCCAAGTACATTTTATTATGTTTGAGGGCTTTTATCCTTTTCCTTAAATTGTGTTTATTGGCATACTCATATTTGCTGTTGATCGGTAATTTCCATGGCCTGTCTGTGCCTTAATTTGAGGCCCGTATAGTGAAGTGCACAGGAAACCACTAGGAACTTTCTGAGCAGCCTCCCCTGGTCCTCTCCTGGCCTATCTTCAACAAAATGTGGTTGAGGGGAGCTGCTGCATAAACTTTTTCCTATAGCTTTTCCCAAAAATAAGCTACCAACAATATGCTACCAAAACGCAGCTCTCCTAAGTCAGGTTTGGTCTATGTTCAGTTAACAGCACAGTTTGGATCTACTGCAAAGGTTTGCTGGTTAAGATGCCTATTAACTCTGGAGAAAAGCAGTTGTTATGAAAAAATGAAAATTGAAGCTTACAGTGAATTGCCATCAAAAAGAGTGTAGGAGAGTTACAGTACAAAGGAACAGTTGAATGACCGTTTCTAAAGGACTTTGTGATGGAAGGAAGAAAGCAGGGCACAGAGGAGGAGGGAAGTAGGTTGTTGGGAGAAATATGAAAGGAATCAAAAGCAGAATTTTGTGAATCCTTGACCATGAAGAGAAACTAAGCCTTGAAAGTAAAGATGAGACTTTATTTGCAAAAATCCCTTAACTGGATACATGGAACTCTTGTGGCAAGGCAGAGGGCAAGAATAATTGCTTTCTTCTTATTTAAATCATCACAAAAAGAGACAGAAGGATAGATTTTCAACCTTCTAGTCCCAGCAGAGCTGTTCAGCTGTTGTAGAACCAATGTATTCTTGCATTAAATTTGGGAATAACTTACAAGTTCCAGTGCGAAGTGGTGCAAAATTCTTAACATATAATCAATTCAAAAGACTAGAATTTAATCCACAGCTGATAGCGTAATACAGGGTTAATAATTGTACATTATTAACAGCTCTCTTCATTTGTGTGGGTATCTGCTTATTCTTTGAGTAGTGAACAACAGAGACTTTATTCAGAAGGGACGTTTCATTTGACATCTATGTCTCATACCTAATTTACATGATTACAAGTAGTTCAGGAAAATTCAGAATCAGTGGTTGTGCTGTATTTTAAATGGAGGGGGCAGAGGAAAAACATGCATTGTTATGACATTATCTAAAATGTACTTTCAGACCTTTTGTTTCAATTAATTTTGGCAAGTCTATTTTATGTAACTGTTTTAGCTGCTAAAA
The DNA here is from genome assembly GCA_013398295.1 of Chionis minor. Taxonomy (NCBI): domain Eukaryota; kingdom Metazoa; phylum Chordata; class Aves; order Charadriiformes; family Chionidae; genus Chionis; species Chionis minor. Next base: position 674,625 of record VZSF01001826.1, read on the forward strand.
AGCAGCTTGTTGAATCCTTAATACTTGTCTCCTTTCATGTTACTATAGTGATCATTGGATCTTGGATCTGATTTGTTCTGTGACTTGGAGAAAATAGAGTCATTATGCAGCAAGAAAGCAATTGTTCTCCATGTATTTTCAGATCTGATGACTGGGAGCCTCTTACTATGTTTTATTGTTTGGAACTCATTTGCAGCACAAGAGTCACTTGTTAAACCTTTCAATGTAAAAAGAACCGAGATTGACCAATGGTTAAAATAGTAGTTAGAGCAAAGCTTTTTTTGTTAATTAGTTTAGTTTTTAATAGAATCTGTGTTTACAATCTTGAACTCTCAGGTTCTCTCGGCCACTCCCCTGCCCAGATATGTTTGTTCTGTCCTGAGGCATCAGTAATAGATTGATAGAGCTCTAATGACATAGGCAATAAAGAATATTTTTCGTTGATGCGGTGCTGGTTAGGGGAGACGGTATCAGAGCTGTGCTTAACCGTTTTAATGTTACTTCATACTACTGAAATACTAGTGAAGTACTTGCCAATAAAAGATTAAATGAAAATTGCCAGTTCATAATTGGAATGCATACTCTGTGGCAGAAGGATTACAAATCTCTGATTCAACTGTTTAAAGCAATGTTTACTTGTTTAAATACTAATTCTTTAAAAATACAGACAATTTCAAAAGCTGTCTCTTTTCACGTTGATCTTGCTTTGTCTTTGGCCTTGTTTATCAGATAATTGACAGTGTGGGTTATATTAGTTTTTAACACAGTACTAAAATTACCCTTGTCCAGAAAATTAACGACGTACATGATTCTTATTTTGGATCCTTCTACTTGCTGTTACTTGTATTTTTGCATCTGAAAGCTTTATTCATGAAATAGCTGTTAGTTTGTCTTAAGCCTGTAAACCACCTTATGGATCAGGCTGCATTCCAGGTCCTTTCGGATTTCACTGTTTAGGGTCAAATTTGTATTAATAAATGGCTTGTTCTTGAACAGACAGTTAATTGCTTCAGGAGCACTCCAGGGTTCCATGTTTC
>VZSF01001826.1:675667-763910 GCA_013398295.1 Chionis minor
CCCCCCCCCCCCCCCCTTTTAAATTTATGTTGTTCTTCAGGGAATTCCAGCTGAACTAGTGGATCTATGCACAAAAAGAAAGACTTGGATTGAAGGAAAACCATTTCCCGTTGAGAAGGGATTAACATTGTAGGAGATAGTGAAAAAGAAAAGTAAAGGAGGGCAAAAAGAAAAGCTAAATATCTTTTATACAAATGCTAGCAGCATATGTAATAAGACTGCTGAATTGGAGTGGCATGTTTTCAAGGATAAGAAAGATATTATTGGAATAAGAGAGACAACCAGGAAAATGAAGGGGGATTTAAAGTGCCAAGATACACAGTTTTAGTGAAGGGAGAGCTAATATAAAGCTGGAAGAGATGTAGCAATATTGCTAAGGGATGATACTCGATCTGCAGTAGCAAACACCCCTGCTCTCCCCCACCCCCCTTTTCCCTTTTTTTTTTTTCTTTTCCTTTTTTTAAAAACTAACTTCAGTGCTTTGCATGCAAGGTAAGGACAGCTTAATGTAGTTGTGATTCTTGGCTGTTGCACTAGACTTGCAGGTGGTCAGAAAAAAAGCCCAAGCAATAAAAATATTTAAGATATAAAACGGGCCCTGAAGAAAACCAGAGCTTTGATTTGAAGAATGCTGGAGTATTGAGGAGGAGACAGTAGGAAGAGACATTGTTAGAGATCAGTTATGATATTGACTGTGTTAAAGCTAGAAATGAGAACGTTTCCACTGTTGCCATAAGACTGTTGCCTTTAGACTGTTATTGAAACAGCATGGAATATTATCGCTGTTATCATGGAAGGATTGCAAATATAAATCTGTATATGGAGATAAGAAATGAAATCAAATGATCATAAAATCCTGACATTTGAAATGGTTGTAGGGTGGGGATATGTGCTAGACAGAGGAAGCAGCCCTAAAGTTATTGATTTTAGCAAAGCTAACTTTGAAGGAAAGCAAAATGCTCCCGGGATTTTTGCCTGCAATCCTGTGATGAATGGGAAATCCACTCCACACAAGTGGAGAGTACATAGTGTATAAAACACGTAGAGAGGCTGCAATTAAAATTCATCCCAGTTAAGTCAAGAAAAGGAAAGGCCGATATGGGCCTGAGGCAAAAGAAGGAAAGGCAAAGAGACAACTTGCCCCTCCCGACCTTATGCTTTTTCCTTCCCCTTTGCTGTTCTTTACTATTTCTTCTACTGTCCCTTTATCCTCTCCAGCCTTTCTGTTTTAAGACGGTTCTGTCACTGTGGTCCCCTGATGAGGTTTCCTCTTCAAGTCTCTGGTTTTTGTACACTGGATTTCTCGGAGCATGAGCATAACTGTTCAGAGTGCAGAGATGGGTGTGAGTCTCTCTTCCCCCTTCCTTCCCCCCCCCCCAAAATTACTTACACTGTGCATCCCCTTAAACGTGGTTGCAACCTGTGTGTAGTAGTCAACATATTTCCTCTTCCCCAACTTCCTTTATCTGTTTTGGCTCTGGGATGATTTCGTCTCACTGTATGATGAGGGAAGGGATGAGGCAGCAGGAGCCGGGGAGGGCAAGCAAGTGGATACATAACTCATGTAGACAGTGGGGCTATGTGAAAATCTTCAGAAAAAGACACTGTGCTGTGCTGCAGGATCTACCACTGAAATAGCAGGAGTTCTCTGAGAGAGAAGGGTCAAACAAGCATGTAGATGGTTGCAGGTGGTGTTCTTTTGTGAAAAGTTAGGGCACAAATCGGGTCTTCTTTTGGGACCCGGTTTGCAAGATACTTTATTGTCCAACTTCCCACATACGCCCGTTATTGGACATGTTGCAAGGTATAAAGAACAGTTCTGAAGAAGAAAGTAAATTTAACATATTTGAGGTCTGAATCCCAGCAGGTGCAAAATGGCATTGCTGAAGGCAGTTTATAGTAGCTGAAGATCTGGCCCTTAACTAAAGCAAACAGTTCGAACAAATTTTGATCTGGCATTTTATTTTTAAAAGGTGAACAAAGATGGTAACGGCAAAAGTGGGTTTCAGAGAGATTTAGTAGGACAGTGATGAAAGGTCGAGTGGTCTCTTTCTGTCAGTCAATCTGTATTCTCTCTTTTTTCTTTAAGTCGGAGTGATTTGTTAACTGCAGAAATTTGCAGCAGGCAGAGAGGGTGACCATGTGGTCTTATGGCACCCTGCTGATGACCAGTTTTTGAAGATGGTAGGAGGGATCGTGAAGTTTAGTTCCGTGGGTGTTGTGATGATAGTTGCATCTATATTTAAAGCTTTCTGTCACTGAAGCACTCTTGGTGTTGTCAGATGTCTATTGGACTGGATGAGCTGCAACTTCTTGCAATTGAATGTCAATAAGACCAAAGCAATTTTGGTTGATTCATAGCACCAGCTTAAGCATATTCACTTGCACAGATTACATTTGACAGATAGTTACCTTCAGCTGAACTCTGTGGTTAGAAGCCTTGGTATACTCTTGACAGTGAGCTTAGAGCTGATGCCTTATGTTTATTTCATATCCTGTTTTTGCCTTCCTAATACTGCATGTGTATGTCTACATTTAAATAAATTCACAGCTGAAGTACTAGTCAGTCTACTTGTTATCTCTGGACAGAATGTTGTGATGAGTCAATTTCAGTATTTAAAGAATGGTGGGTTTTGCCATTTAGGCAGTTTTAATTTCAAAAGCCATCTAATTGAGGATTTCTTTTTTTCATCAGGAGCTCCTGAAAAAGCATCTGTCAAAATCTAACAACAAGAGTAAAAGAAAGAAAAAAGTGGAGGATAAAACCAAAGATGAAAAAGTATTATTCCTTTTGGAATGTTTTCCTGGTATTCTACTAGCTTGCTGGCCTGCAGGAAAATATATTCAACACAGGCATTCGTACCCTGTTATATTAGTGAAAGTTAAAATCCTCTGGATTCTGCAACAAATTGTACACAGTGCCATCAAGTACTGATATGTGTGCATATCACCTATGAATCTTGTGAAGAAAGGCATCTTTCCAGGTCTTTTCTTGTAATGCTCCTAAAATAGTCTGGGTTAAAATACAGTTTAATTCACCGGTTTGTTTACTTGATCCTCCTTATGGTGAACTTACGTATATTGAAACTTCATTTGGAGCACACTGAAGCAGAATTATACTTCTGAATTATTTCAAACCATTTCCCTGTGCCTAGTCATCTTAAAGCAGCATCCTAATTTTGAAGAAAAATTCAAAGATTTAATGCCAAATAGCTTGGTGTACACTGTTTCCACTCTCAAACTTCAGTTCGTGTTTTTAAAGGCTGAAGGTGGCTTTCCTATAATGCTTAAGGAGGATATAAAAGGGATATTTTGGAGTTTTTATTTTTCTCAGTAAAAAATAGGAATATGCAGCATCCTTGAATTCTGATAAAATCACACTAAAAATAAAATACTAAATTAAAACACTTTTAGTTGCACATTTTGGCTAGTCTGGCATGCTCTGGTGAGAGGGCAGAGTTGACTTTATATTTTTGGCTACGTTTAGATAATGAATCTCAGCCTAGAAATACATTGGCATGGTTTCCTCCTAAAAATGACAGAATGGTTGGGAAGTAAAGGAATCTCCCCTAACCATGAATGCTAAGATAAGCATTTTGTTTTTTAAAATCATCATAATAAAGTCCCTGACCATGCTGTTACTTAAGTCAATGGTTGCAATGTCCCAAGCCCTCTTTGTTTTCTTCTTGAAAAATACTCTTTGGCCTGAAAACCAAAGATGTGTGAAAAACATCACATTGAAACCTTCATAGATGCCAGGGCTGCAGCTTGCCTCTATCTTCTTGTGCTCTCTTCCTTCAAGCTTGCAGCCAAGTTGCTTCAAAGGCTTGAAATACAGAGGGGTGGGCAGTAGGTTTGGGTTTGCTCAGAGGTGTAGGGTTTTTATAGCTTAAAAACTTCATTTTTTTGATGTGTGATGGAAGTATAGGATTTGAATATGGAAACACAGGAATTTAGAAATGTGAATAAAGTCATTTAATAATATCAGGTAAAAAAAAAATTATGTGCATATCTTTTGCATTTGCTATAAGGTAATGCGCAAACAATCTAAAACCAGCATTGAAGATTTTAATTAAGTGTTATGACTATATAAGATAGTACTCCTTTTCTCCTATACTTGGTAAGAAGGAGAAATGCATTTGAAATCGAGACAGGGTTCTAGCTGAAGCAGCACAGAGCTCACTGGCAAACTCATCAGGAAGTTCTTTTCCTGGTGTAGAAGATGCCATATTTGTGTCAAATGTTATGCAGATGAATTACCTGAGCTGGCTTGTCCTCCTGGATATTATTAATTTTCACACCTGTCCCTCCTCCCATCCCCCTGTCCCTATTAACATGGTTTTTAGCATCTTTTTTGGTCTGTTTGAGAACGAGATCCCAGACAAATTCCTCCTGACATAGTCTTTTTCTCATATGTTTGCTACATAGATTCATTATCTCTTGCCAGGCTTTAGATCTGCCAAGTTCCCTCTCCGTCTCAATTTTCTTTCCAAATAAAAAAAAAAAAAAATGCAAAGAGCAAAAGACTAAAAGTGAACTCTTTTTATCTTAGGGTTGTAAGCTTTGTCTCTGGGAGGGGGGGAAAAAATAAAAAGAAAGAGCACAAGGGATTTTGATGTATGTAAGACATGCCCAAACATCCCTAGCAATAATGTCATCGCTGCCAAAATGTACAAATGTACACTACAAAAATGTATGATAGTGCGTATTCCTGAATTATCTATTCAGCTAAGGTTTTAAATTTGGGTTAGGCTGCATGTGGTATGTTGTAAGGAAACATAAGCAATGTAAGACTGTACAAGCAGGCTGTGCGCCAGTGCTGGTAAGTAATGTGTGGAGTACAAGGTGGTTGAGTGTGGCGTGGAATCCTGATGCATCTGCAGAGGTTCAGCTGTGGAAACTACCTTGCCTCCTTATTTCTGAAGCAGTCATAAAGTGGCTGACAGAGATGCCTGAAGGCTTGAGAGTGGAGGAATTTTGGGATAAATTGTTTGTTTCCCTGTTTGTATTAATGTTTGAGAAAAATAGTCCTTGCGGGCATGGAATCTGCTACCACTTGTATTCACTAATTTTTTTGTGTTTTTTTTAAAAAAAAGCTAAATGTGAATGTAGTAGGTAAAAAAGGAGAAAGAAAAATCAGTAGAATAATGCGAAATATGAAGAATAAGGCAGAACTGGGGGTAGGAAAGCAGCCTTTGAGATGGATGTTCAAGATGTGTAAATTCTGCAATTTATTCAGTGAAGGAAGGTGTTGAATTGTGGCAGAATGTGCTCTGCTGTTTCTGATGCATAAATTTAGGGGCACACAGACACCCAGATTTTTAAAATTATGTAAAATGTAGCATTGTGGTTTTGGGTCGCTAGCTCTGCTTAAATCACAGCTGAAAGTAAAACTGGATTCATGCTAATGGTTTCATTCTATTTTTTCCCCAAAATTCTGTTTGTCCACTTTGTGTTGCTTAAGTCAGTATCACTGACCTTTCCTCTTTACAGAAATTCTCTTACAAAGGCTGTGTGGAAGCGTTTGTAACTGCGCCTTCATCAGGATTTGCAATTATGCAAGAACACACTGAAATACGTACCTGTGTGCGTCTCATCTTTGATGTGCAAAAACTCTTTACTGCATCTTTGACTAACGGTTCCACACCTGCTTTCATAGAGTAGAGATGTGAATGCACATGCCCCCCTGTCCCCCAGTGGTAGAATATGCTGTGTATCTTTATACGAGCAGGCAAAACGTGCATATTTAGACAGGTTGAAGGTGAAACAGATTTTTACACTCAAGTTCCTGATTAGACTATAATAGTAGCATCGCTAATTCCCCTCCTTCCATCTATTGTCTTCCCTCATCTGTTGTCATCAGTGACCACTGTTGATTTGTTGACTCTATTAAAGTATTCAAGGAAGCCACAGGCCTGTCATTTTGGTCATAACCTTAATCTGTTTTCTCACCTTGGGAGAAAACCACTGTCTGTTTCTATAGAGTGAGCTTGTTGAAAAAGTTCCTGATGCAACAAATCTGCAGTATGTTCAGAAGAAAAAAAAGGTTTTTTTCTGAATCTTGGTTATTTTAACAGATAGCAAGCTATGTTTAGTTGGCAACTTTTCTAAGAACCATACCAAATTAAGTGATGGTAAGCAATTGTAACGGTACGTTGTGCAGTAATTTTTGAGCTGGGTGAGTTGCAACTTATTCTGGTTTCTCATAATCTGATTCCTTGTTATTTCTGAATGATTAAGCAAATCATTTATGTTAACTTCTGCTTTCATTTACATCTCTGTAAAGCCTGTGCAACTTTATTGATTCTGGAGTTGCTTTAGCTTTTATAGCAACTAAGGGGAGGGGTCATTTCTGCCAGTTTGCTGATCTGGAAAATAAATGGAACATCTTTTTTTATGCCTTACAGGTAAATTGTATAACTACCTAATTGCTCTTCATAAAGCACTTGAAAATTCTTCATATTGTGTGTCACCTTCTTTGTAATAATACAACTATTTCTATTTCTGAGAAACTTCTTGCTGTGCAAATAGAGCTTATTTAAAGGATGAACTAATACAGAGTTGTTTGAGTTTTCTTACGGTTTCTTTTCTGTTCAGTTATTTGGAGGAGAATGTGCTTGTTTTCTCATATTTGAGAATCAGGCTTTATATTTTAGTTGGTATTTGATTTTAAATTTAGCTTGCGTTTGCAGCTAACTAAATTTGGATCTGTAACTTAAAAATTATCTTGAAAGTTGTTTTTTTTTAAATTTTGGTTTGTAGATATCTGATATTTGGAAGAGTCTTGCTCAGTGTGTGGTACATATAAATCCTTGAACTGCTTTTTTTTTTTCATCTTGTTTGAAAATAGCAGGATGTGTCCATTATATAGTTTGGAATGTTTTCCATTTCCTAGTATTTATCTGAAGATGAGGTTTTGGTCCTTGTCCTTGTTTCATATGTGTCGGTCATTCCTGCCCCTGCCGTCTGAGACTTTCTTTGATGGTATAAATAGCCATAAGAGCTGGAGTTACAGTTGAAGTGTTTGCCATCACTAAATTGGCTGGATAACTAAATAGGCCAGGGTTGGTATCATTTGGCATGAATAACTGGAAAGGATTTTTTTCTTTCATTTTTGGTGCCAGAGTTCTCTCTGTTGTGGAACTCCGCATTTATGGCCTGCAAATCTGGGAAGAAATCCATCTGGTTTCTTCATCTGTCTTGCCAGACACTGTGATCTAGTTATTAGAACAACGGATGATGAGAAGAAAGTTAAGATTAAATTGTATTTTATGGTTACTAGAAGCTATAATGCATAAGAGTAAAAAGAATGTATATCTAACCAGTAGAAGAGATTAATGTTGTCTTCAAATAACGCCACTTAATTTATCTATAGTATTTGAATATTTTTATTATATTTTAATTTTTTTTGCCATGCCATTAAATAATAGGATAGGAAAAATAACCTAAAGGGAAAGATTGTACTTATTAAAAAACAGGTATGTCTTTATGTACATACCTGTACATACCATATAAACATATAATAATGACACATTCTAAAACATTTGGGGAAGAGACTACTGTGTCTGTTGGTTGTGCGTCATTTAGTGCAGTGGAGTTTTGATCTTTGGTTAGTGATCTTGAGCTCTGCTATGGTATACTTCGCTATTCTTTATTATTTTGTAATAGAACAGAAAGGATTCTTTTCCATGTCTTTCCTATCTTATTTATTAGAAATAATTTTGCACAAGGTAAGTGGGCAATATACTTATTTTTAATGGAAAAATCTTACTGATGTAAAAAGATCATAGCGTCCACTGAAGAAGAATTCACTTCGTTTATTTTGTTGAAATGATGCTATTCAGTTCTATGTGGAAGAGACTAAAATTCTCAGCTGCCTTTATATATATGTAAGAGGACATTTTGATGACAGGGTCAATAATGTGTGCGAAGAAGTGTATGTTGCTTAAATGTGCCAGATATCACACATGTATGTTGCTATGCAATACATGCATGTATTACTACCTGTAGGCCAAAAACTTGTAGATTGGCATCTTGGAAATCTCCCAAATTGGCTTTGGGTTAGAAAAACGCCATTGTAGCTCAAAAAAGGGGAGTCAATGTAACTGTTTCTTTTACTTGATACCCAAAATGTCTTCTGCCTCTGTGTTAATGAAAGGGAGTATTAGGCTTTTTTTGAAAATCCTAACTTTTATTGAAATAGTAAATATTTTTATTATACCTGTTATACTGTTTGTTTATACCTGATATACTGTTAATTTATACATTTATTATACATGTAGATAACACTACAGTTTGAGGTTTGCAAGGCAAACCCCATCACATTCTTGAATCAGTCTGTACAGTGTATGGCATTGTGGAGAGCAAATTTTTGCGTACAAGGAGCAGCTACACAAGTTCATGGAAGAGGAATGCATGGAAAGTTACGAAATATATGGAAACCATGCCTGGCTGATGAAGTGTCTGAGCTGCCTGTGGTCTGAGGTTCAAGAAGTATTTGGGAGCAGTATCATATGTACTTACCATGCAACTACATGCTCCCTGCTTCTGCTTGTTGCCATAGTTAGTCTCTCAGTCTTAGCCACTGCAACTCGTCTGAAGTACTGTGTTTGGTTGTGATGCTGCCTTTTTGCCACACAAGTTACTGCAATATAGTGGAAGTTTCTGTTGGCAGCTAATACGTGAAAATACTGGCTTTTGTTTACATGACGGCTCTGGCTGATCCAAACCACGTGGCAAAATTCATGTTAAATTTCATTATGTTTTCATGGGTAGGGTCTGAGTAGTACAGATCTTTAGGTGAGAAAAAACAGCTGTAATGCCTTTTCTGTCCCTCTCTCGTTTTATAAGCGGTAGTTTATCTTTCAGCATGTCCTCCTTCGTTCTGCACTACAGTGACCCATAGGGTAGGGAATTTTTCCTAGGTAGGAAGTGGTTGGATTTGGTATTGCTGGCTCTGATGGGGAATTTGCTTGTGACGGAGGACCGTAAGCTTTATTTGGGATGCACTGAAGGAACTTGCCTATCAGCTCATTCGCCTAGCAACTCTTGCCTTTAAAACTCTTCTGGATCATAACGAGAATACTATTAGAGGAGAGATTGTGGATATCTTTCACCATCTTAGTTCACCATCAAATGGATTTTCCATTGCTTGGAACTGGTATTAGGTTCTGCATTGGCAGAAGCTAATGTAATTGCAGAGCGAATTTATCTTAGGAACTAATCCTTGCCACCTCCCTCTGAGGTGATTTGCTAAGTATTTGACAGATGGGGAAGCACGGGAGGGAGATGGCTTCAGAGCTGGGATTAGAGCACTGGTGTCCCAGGATTCTGGTCCTGTGCGCTGCAAAACCATGAAGCCAGCCTTTCCTACCCACCTCCTGTTACTCTCTTGGGGCAAATTCCTATTGAATGTTATTAATAAAGACAACAGGGGAATAATCCTATTGTCCTAGTCAGGAGTGAAATTCGGCTGTTATTTCTGTGTTATTGTATGCAATTTAATGCTAACGGTCAGGAGACCTTAAATAACTACATCAAACAACCAATTCGATGCCAGCCTTCCTTCTTATTTAGCTTAGTCTAAACTGACACCAAACTTTGAGACATTCCTCTCCTCCCACAGTGGAGAGCTGCTGGGATTTTTTTATACCACACATGGTTTCCCTCCTACATTTTCCTCCCATGTCAGATATTCATACCCCCTTTAATAACCAGCAGGGGGATCATTACATTGAGCTACTGCCAAATGCATAATGACTGCTGCCTTTGCCTTACACAGTCACTGCACTACTGATATCCAATTCAGCATTGTAAAGTGCTTAGGGCTACCTTGGGGATGTGCTATATTAAACCCAACTATTCTAAATCCTATTTAATACAAAGAGATTGGGGGGGGGGGAGTGAGGGAGATTTAAAATTGTCGTTAGTCACCTATTTTCAACAAGTAAAAATACCTGGTGATTTAGGGCCCGACTCTGTCAGGCTTAAGTCATAAGTAGTCCCACTAATTTTGGTAAGGAGTGCATGAAGGCAGGCACTCTGCTTACGCCTTGGGGGGGGCAGAATCGGGTCCTGTAGAAGCTGCGGCTGGGAGGGTAAGTTTGCAAGGAGCTGATGGGGGTGAGTGTGCCCATTTCTGAATTCCACTTACAAATGTTTTACAGTGAAAACAGGAAAGCAGAAACATGCTTCATATCAGACTAAAAATAAAGGTACTCTTAAACTTGTAAAAGACAACATTTTTATTTGAATGATATGACAGAGCTGCCACAGGAGTGTTACCTGCTATAAAGAAAGCTTAAGAATTATTACCTTTATTAGACCAGTGACACTGAGCTTTAGCCATACATTTCTAACTTCTGTCCCTCTACAGAGACAATTTTCTTTTCTTAAATAAACTGTCATGCTAGTGTTAATATATTGTTGGCTCCTTCATACTCTGAGAATACTGCTGATATAAAACATGTATATGTTAGATTGGTAATAGTATCTTTAGTGTAGCTGACTAGAACAAATGTGTTTCCCTCATGGCTGTGCTAATGTGATAAAGGAAAATTGGCTGTTCATCAGCTTTTGGCTGGGTAAAGACAGTAGAGATGGAACCACATTCTTTTTTATGCATTAATACCACTGAGAACTTTTCACTAGTTATATTTCATGTGCGGGCATGTTGTGCAAAGATGTTGTAAAACATGAGATAATGCTACAAATAACAAAGTAGAAAAGCCTGTATCTTTTATGATGATAACAGTCAAACACCAAATGACAGTAACAGGCTGTAAAAAATGTGATGCAGAAAAAAAATGCAATGTAACCACCATATACACATATACTTAGGCTCTTGCAAATAGGGCATCAGATGTTTAGAGGGCTTTGAATTAAAATTAAATAAACTGTTGTATTTAGGTCATTGATGTGTCAACACAAAAGATAATTTAAAATGGAGAGATGTATTTTGAGCAGTGAAACTCATATGCAATAACTTTTTGAACAAATCTCAAGGCTTAGTAATTATGATAATAGCCTTCAAATTTCCATCAGTGGAAGGGCAATAAAGATTCCTGTCTAAATTTGGGAAATATTGACTGAATCTGGAAATGGCAATAAAGCTCAGCATGCATGTGTATGTTTGAAAGTGCAATTTAAGGAGAAAAATTCATCTGTACAATTTTGTGTGAACCCTAAACAAAAAAAAAAATCCAGACAAACCCCTCCATCTTATTTCATATTTTCTTTCTTAACATCCTGATAGACTCATGTGGCCCAAGGCATTGATGCTGATCATCTGAGCTCAGATTTATAGATAATTGTGTCCGTTTATCTTGGTCTGAAATTTGAACGACTTTATTGGAGTAACATTGTGAGTGCTTATATTGTGGTTTTCAAACAGATATTTTTTCATGTTCTGGCTTTCCTCTTTGCAACAAATTATTCTGGCTTGTAAACCTTCTGTTTGTCCTCGCATATATATTGTTCTTATGGAAGCAATTATTCCAGGTTTATTTTGTTTTGATTAGCGCGGGTATCAAGACACGCTAAAGCACTCTAGTTTTATTTGGCCTCTGTAGACATGATTCACCACGCATCTATATCTGCAAAATGAAAATAACACTCTGTAAATTTGCCACAACAAAACAACATTTCAAAATCTGAAGGCTAGCAAGCTCTTGTGTGAAATAAGCCTTATGCAAGCTAATTATTGCTAAAATTCAAGTAATTTCAGTTTTGCAAATAAATCACTTTCTGAAATAAATTAGATTGTTTATTCAGTAAACAATTCAAGAGTTCAAAAGTTTTGAACAAGTTGAACTTATTTTCTATAATTAACTTCATTAATGGGAAGCTGACTATAGCCACAATGCCTCCAGTTTTCATTTTGTATGTGCTTGTATTTTTTAAATGAGAGCACTGAATTTCATAAAATGTAAGGTGGAAAGGCACTCCCATATCATTAAACTTTTCCTAATTTTATGTAACCTAAACACGAGGATTTTTAATGCGAAAAAAGTACTTTGTAAAAGCTCAGCATCTTGTGACTTTGTGGACCTGGGAGAATGCCACAAAGTATTTCTATGAACGCTAGCTCAAATTTAAAATGAATTGGCAGGGAAGGGAATGCTTGCAGAAAATAGCACCCTGGGGTGCTGGCTGAGTGCATATTCCTAGCCAAGGGTTCCCTCGATGTTGGGAGTTACCCACTGGGTGTAAAGCAGACGTAGCCAGTTCCTATACCGTTCCCTTCAGCCCTTGTAGAAAGAAACATGCTGGGGTAAGGGAGGCGTTTTGGAGGGGTGTTAGAGGCCTGGCTGAAACGTGCTGCATTTGGTTATCCTGAGTGTGGTAGATAGTCCCCTGAGGCCTGCGTGAGCTGATGTGTATGAGAAGAGCTCTGACAGCTGTAACGTGTGCCCATGGCCTGAAGTGGAGATGTAGCTGTAACCAGCCTCGTACCTTGGGAAACAGACCCTTCTCCTTTTCCTCTTTCCCCTTTCCCTGCCAGATCACTCTACTGTAATTTCCTCTTTGATGTAACCACTGTAGAAATTTTATACTCTCTGTATTTGAGTGATGGTCTTATTAACTGGATTGCTAATGGATGGACAGAAAAGAGGTAACTGCTTTCAGTAGGCACCGAAAATAAAGACACCCAGCAAGTAGGTTGAAGTAATGTTAATGGTTAATCAGTGAGAGATGCAACATGTAGAGAAATCAAAGTGATTGCATAATGAAGCATGTTTGCCCCTTTACACTGATTCTATAGGTGCATCACAGCAGAATTAGTTTCTTCTTGAATGGCTGGGAAGATGACAACACACCTTTTGATTCAAGGATTCTTGCGGGAACACTTGCAGATTCTGATGCTGATGGTACACTGCAAATTGGACAAAGCTTCACAGGTGAATCTTGTAGTATTTGAGTGGAATGGACTGGAATACCCAAAATAAGATGGGCACGATGTGTTGTGTTTAAAGAATGTGTGTGAATCATTTTATCTGTATGCTGAAAAGTAATAACTTCCTGCAGGAGAAAATTTCTGTTGTACAACTAGCTTCTCAAAAGACTGGCTGAAAGATACATGTTTGGTAGATGATCCTATAGGATCATAATTTATTCTGTATGTTACTGCAAATAGGTAGGTTTCCCTGCATTCTCCAAAACATAGGTATGTAAAGTGATACATTCCATTAAGTTACGATCATAGTTTTTCTGAGTAAATACATGAAACTGTTTCAGGATGGCATGGCACTAGACTATGCTCCAGAGTCCGCAATAGAGCTGAAGATTTCTGGCAGTTCATGTTTTTCAGTTCTATCAATACTCACGTAAACCACTAGCAGAATGAGAATCCCTTAGCCTCTACTAATGCCTGATAGCATTACTCTTCATCTACATCTAGGATTTTATATGTACTACAGCATGACATGATCATTGCAGAACAGCTGGGGGATGTTTTGTGGCTCTTCACAAATTCTTGGCTCTGCAGATGTAAGAACACTGACTATGGCTCTTCAGGAACATGCACAATTTGAAGTAACTTCTAAATATAACTGTATGTTACTTAACTATTGTGCTCTTGGGCAAGTAAGTCATTCTGTGCCCCATTTCTTAAAGCTTCTATTTGAAAATGTGTTTTGTTGTGATTCTGAATACTAGATAACTAATAAATGTTTAAAAGAAAGGAATATTTTTAAATGCTTTTTATCTTTATTGTATAAATTGATAGGTACGGTTGTACCTACTGTATCTCTTCTCTAATTAGAGGTGGCACATGGACTGGCTCATTACTTCTGTCTAATGAGCCGATCCTTGTGCCACCTCTCTAATCAGAAAAGAGATAGGTACAAAATGTTCTTATAAAGTTATTATAAATCATTCTTTTTTATCAAAAAAATTAAGTCACTGCCCTCTATAGTTTTGTCCAGGTCCAAGATGCTTTCATTCAGGAGGGGTAATTGTGCAAGAGAGATCTCAGAGTGCTGAATTAAAGGTGCTCCCATGGAGTGCAAAGCTGCCTTCTGCTCAGTAGATTACTTACGTATACTGTATTTTCTCAGGTTTAGAGCAATTTGTTGGAAGAATGCAAGATTTTCGATTTTATCCAGTGGCACTTACAAACAGGTAAAGAACCTTTATTTTTGTAAAAAAAAAAAAAAAAAAAAAAGAGTATAATGAGAAGAAACAACAGATAATAATATGCTTATTTCCTGAAGTATAGTGCTTTTCAGATGTCTCCTTTGGAGATGTAGTTTACTGAACATCATTTCAAAGACGCCTTTTAATCTAAAAAATCTTGAGTTAAAATAAATTCAACAATTTATTGTGTTTTGCTTTTGAACTGTTGCTTAAATATAGCTAGTAGATACACTGTTTATGTAGTGAAACAACACTCAGTAATAAATGTGTGCTTTACTTTTGCTTATTGTTGTCCCTGTTACAACCTGACTTAGGGAGTGTTCTTGCAAACAGTGGATCCAGTTGCTAGATTTCAATGCCTATAAACTGTCGAAGTGTTATCAACTCATAATTCTGACATAATAGTGTGTGCTGATAAGCTTAGTCCTGCTGGATAAGACTTGCCAGGCTTTCCAGGACCTCCATGTAGGGTGAGGAAGGAGAGCACAGTGGGCCAGTCCAGTTTAGACCACTCAAATACCAGTGATCCAAACGCAGAGGGCAGGCGCTCCGACTGGGCAGCATGCTGGCTTCGTGGCTGTGAGCTTGGAGCTTGGCTGGAACTTAGCAGTTCCAGCTTACCCATGGTATCAGACGTCTGTGTCAGGTGTTGTTGGTGCTCCCCCCACCCCATGCACACACCCCTCTCCCCTGGTGCTGTTGTCTTAACTGTTCATTGCTTTCTGTATTAAATTGTCACCATAAGCAGCCGATGACTTCGTTTGCTCAGCCCACGTAGCCCTGGGCAATTGCTTTGACTTCCTCCATTCCTGAGGCCAAATTACGGTTGCCACTGAAATTTCTATTGCCCTCCAGCCTCCCTTCCTAGCGCATTACGAAGAAATGTTACCTTTGTTATCCAGCTCATGCTGGATTAATCTAGTCAATTCAAGCTGGCCAGAAGTAGTCAGGTCCTATTTGTCTGCGTGGTGCTTCTGGGGAGGCTACACGCAATGACACTCGGGACTGCAGACCTTAAGGCTACTTAACGATAGTCTTTCAATAAGATGTAGAGCAGTTCCCTGGGAGCTCAGCTGTCTGCAGGACATTACGATGAACTGATCTCCTGTGAATTTAAAGCATTAATATGAATCTGAATTCCAAGTTGTATGAAAACCACGTTGGTTGTATTCTTTCAGAGCAATGCTTGTCAAATCCTTTGAACTACAATTTAAGTCAGTGAAATGAATAAAGCTTAAAAATTGAGAGATAAGGTGTTTTACAAAGTGTTGTGACTTAATGATGTCTTTGTAGGTGTGGTTTCAAATCCACAAATAATTCGGTCCAAAATGTTTATCTGGGATAAACAGCGAAGGAAAGTCTTGCCTGCATATCAGTTAATTTAAGTCTATAGCTATCTAAAAGGTCCTGTAACTTTGGGTACTGTGGAATTTGCAGTGGCAGCGAGCAAGTAGTTATTTGCTTAATCAATATACAAAAATCATGTTCTTACTGATAAAGTAGGAAAATGGGAGAAGTGAGAGGTTTTTTAAATCTAAAAATCCAGTATCTTCTAGGTTCACAAAATCCTTCTTTAACACCAGAGGCGAGCAGATAAAGGTGTAGGTAACCTCCCCGTGTCATTTGTATATCTATCTGCTTGCCTGCCTGCCTACCTATAAATCCATTTCAGTTGCTGATGTCAGAGGGTAACTAAAGCGACTCAATGGCTTTGGCATGGGCTGCAAGAAGCAACTGGAGTGATCACAGATTGGGGCAGCTAAGAAAAGTGGGCATTTGTATTAAAGCTAGTTAAAAGTGAAAATATTTCTATCCAGGTTTTCTAAGGTGAAATGTGATATTGCTCAGGCTGGTCTTCTTGGAGGATTTGAGTGCAAGCATTCAACTCATCTGTGGTTACAGGCAATGTGGCAACGCTATGGTATGCTTAAGACCAGTGTCCAGATCACCGACAGAAGTCAGACATGATGTCATAATAAAATCTTAAGAGAAAGGGAGAAAAATCCTTGCATCTAGGGCTGAATTCATCCTACCTAGCTTTAGACACCCCGACAAGGAGCTCATTTCCCTTGGCTCTGTATGTGTCTGTGGAGCCCCATATATGTCTGTGGAGCAATGAAAGCAACTCCGGAGTGCTTCTTCACAGACACCTTCTGAAGGTGCCTGCTGCTTACCATTGATTATGTAGGGACCCTGGGTGGCCTGATTCCTAGCTGATTGCTCCATTTATGTGAGATTAAACCAAGCCCTTATGGTTTCTACTATAATGTAAGCTGAATTTTGTTTTATCTATGAGCCTAGAGGCACAAGTGGCACTTGTCCTTTTTATCATGTATGTAATTACTTTTTTATATGCTGTGACAGAGACATTTTGGAAGTATTCTCTGGAAAATTTCCTCATCTGCATACCCAATCTGAGTGCCGCTGTCCTGGAAGTCATCCTCGGGTGCACCCATTAATACAAAGGTACTGCATCCCTAATGGTGCAGATGATACCACTAACGACAGAGTGCTGAGGTTGGATGCAGAAGCCCATCCTCTGTATTACATCAATGATGATGACATTGGGACCACCTGGATTTCGTCTGTGTTTGCTAATACTGCAGGTCTGGACCATGGTGTTTCAATCACAATAGATTTACAAAATGGACAGTATCAGGTAATGGGAAGATTGTGTTTGCTATTTGTTAAATCAGAGCTAGGAAAAGATTTTTGTAGACGTTTGTAGACAATTGTGAGGAAATTCAAACCTTGTGCTTTAAGATGTTATCCTTTTAGAAGACCAGGAAGAAAACTTCCTTTATCAGCATGAGACAATGCAAAAGGCAGCAGAATGCATTATCAGAGAATCGTAGAATGGTTTAGGTTGATAGGGACCTTAAAGATCATCTAGTTCCAACCCCCCTGCTGTGGTCAAGGACACCTCCCACTAGACTTGCTTGCTCAAAGCCCCATCCAGCCTGGCCTTGAAGACTTCCAGAGATGAGGCCTCCACAACTTCCTTGGGCAAACTGTTCCAGTGTCTCACCGCCCTCATAGTGAAAAAGTTCTTCCTGAGGTCTAATCTAAATCCACCCTCTTCCAGTTTGAAGCCATTACATTATGATTCTTGTCATTCTCTTTTGATGTGCCTTGGCTGTTGTAACAAGCAGTAATCTAGAACAGATACACCAGAGTGGATACCCTGTGTGAAGACACCAATATTTAAAAATTTGTTGCTCTCTCTTAACTCTACTTTTTTTAAGTTTCAACTTTAATTTCTATCAAAACTTGAGGTGCTTGTTCTATACCTTCTGATAGAAAGCTGACTGCAGTCAAATGGAATTTAACGTATCTGGAGTACACTGACATATCAGAGGGGATTTCTGTTTTGTAGATGTTCTGGAGATGGTAATGTAGCCTCCTGAGAAGTATGGAAGGAGAATACAATAAGTAGGCAAGGTTCCTGAAGAGCCCAGATTGCACCTAACATTTCACCATGCTGTTGAAGAGTGTCAGGATGTCTTGGAAGGAGGGAGATGTCAGTAGTGGGGCTGCATTCGCAACAGGGGCTCTACCAAATTCCCATGTATCCTTGCTAACTTATCTCTCATTCTTTTTGGTCATTAATGGTGAGAAGGGAAAGAATATGTTGATAGGTTTTGGCTACAACTTGTCAAATATTTGACAATACAAAGCTATGCCCTTCAGTTTTGCCAAAATAATATTACTGCAACAAATCATGGACTTAACTTTGTATGCATTTCCAAATGGTCTTAAAGAAAAAGTGGAGTTCTAATGCAACAGTTGAGTTGTGTAATAATGTCTGGGACATCAAAGAGCTTGTTTAACAAAAAAGGCTATCTTTGGTTTTAATAAGAAATAGACTGAAATATTGGTTCTTCTGTCTGTGCGTGGTAAAGCGGACTATATTGTCATGTCAAAGAAAAAAGTTTAGAATCTCATTGTTTTACAACTTAGCCATTAATATTAGTTTATAAATTTTTTATCTTCTTGTAGGTATTCTATATTATACTGCAGTTCTTTAGCCCACACCCTGAAGCAATAAGAATTGAAAGGAAAAAAAGAGATGATCTAAACTGGGAAGACTGGCAGTACTTTGCTAAAAATTGCAGTATTTTTGGAATGGATAACAATGGATCACTGGAAAAACCAGACTCTGTCAACTGTCTTCAGCTTCCTAGGTATGAGTGGGTATTATCTACATAATACAGATGCTCTGAACAGGTAACATTCTGACACAATTCATTTCTATGTCCCAATGAGATAGAATCTTTTAATTTGGTATACTCGTTTATTACGGGCTGCTGAATATAGAAAAGATCCCAAATTTGACCTTTTGATTAAAGATTGCCAAATGGTCATCTATCATTTTTATCAGATTTCAGACACTGAGGACGTGACACCGTTGATTCCTCTGTTATTTTTGAGTTAGACTTTTGAAATTTTACATGCTTGTGTTTTGGGGGGCTATTGTCAGTAGAATTACAAAACCACTGAGATGAAGAGTGGAGGAAGGTACTGATATAACAGATTGTTTGGAACAATCTAGTGAGTGTGAAAGTATACCTTCTGGTCTCTGAGAGTACAACTTCTGAAGCTTAGAAGAGAGGCCAAACTTCAGTACAAAACCTAATCATTCAGCCTTACTAGTGCACATGCAAAATGTCTAAGAAATGGGTTGAAAATTGTCTTGAAGCTTTCTAATCTTTCTAAGCAAGAACCAAAAACAAAACTGGGGGTGGGGCAGGGGGGTGAGAAGGTCATTAGCTTTTAGAAACATGTTGCAAGCCTGTTTACTAGACAGCATGTACAAATTCAAAAATATATATACCCTATACACTTCATAAATATTTGCAAAATATATAATATATAGTTAATATATATTATTTTATACACATGCGCATATGTGTATCTACGTACACATATTTGAATCTGTCAAATCTATCACTACATATATTCAAACACAGTATCTCTTGCCTGAATTCAGATGTGAGTCCAGCTTGTTTAGTACTTGGCTGGAAATCGGTGAGAAAATAAAGTACCAGGTGCTGTAGGCATTTTGCTTTTTTTGTTGTTTCACTTTTGCTACCTTCCTACGACTTTTCAAGTGTCAGCATCTTTGTTGTCCAGGAGTTCGGTATTCTGAGGAGAGGAGCATAAGGTCATCTGAGTTACACCAGTTTTCAGCAAAGGACTTTGAGCTTTATTGCGGATCTTTGGAGAAGAGGGTAGAGGAGAAGGTCTTGCTCTTAAATAAGCCAAATATTTTTTGATAAATAACCCAATTGTGGTGTAATGCCCTCTTCAGTCCAGAAGTACGTATTTGTATATTTTCTAAAAAGAACTGAGGAGTTAAGTATGAACTGTTTACACAAATGTTTTGTAAGTAGCACTGTTTCTCCCCTTGTATTATGACATAAATGATGATAGGAAGTGATATGAATGAATGATTTTGGGTACAGCTGATGTACAGAAAGCTCTGTTTAAAAGATAAGAAATAGCCTGTAATGGTGAGTATTCTGTTTACTCAAAGAGGACTTACTGCTGGAATAATGCTCCAAATTTGTGTCAGCAGTGTAGCAGAGCTCACTGCTGAGACTTTGTAGGAGGGGAAGGTGATTTTATTGTAAAACAAAAGTGGTTTCTCACTTTCTTATAGCTACATCCTTGTAAATGCCAAGATACCTCCAAATTGTCTGTCTAGGATTTAGACAACCAGTGTGCTCATGTCCTGTTGGCCTACCCAGGACTGATTGGGTTGACATGGAAGGCAGTTGACTTTGAAATCCTTACCATGCCTTGAGCGTTCTTGGTTTGGTGACCGTGTGCTAGTACTGAATGGACTCTTTTTTGTCCTTTAGGAGATGAAGGTGATAAAGGTTTTTGTTTCTCTGTCCTGTACCACCTCTGTGAGTTAGGAGTTGCTCACTGTCCTTTATCCCCTTAGCTTGAGTCTTTGCTTTGTCTGGATATTGGCTGACCCTTGGTTTAGGATCTCCTTTGTTTTCCTAGTTTCCCGAGAAGCTGCCTGTAGATGCCCTAAGATCTTGATGACCAGCTTATTTAGGTGACATCAGCCTTACAGTTTTTCTGTTCCTTCTGGTGCTTCCATACCAAGCTGGTGTCATTCATCTACCATTCGTACCCGTTTTAACATTTCTATTACAGCTCTATATGTGGAAGAAAAATACTTTATTTAACTTTCTGTGGAGGGGAAGTTCTGGCAGAGGCAAGTTCTACTAAAACTCTGCCTAGCAAATATATCAACATGAGATACGATTCATACCAAATTGTGCAAATGTGTGGTTTTATATATAGTTGTGTACTCAGCCTTTGTTTGAATTCTCAGGACTGTTCTTTCCCTTCTTGGGCTTAAATGTACAGTTTACTCTGCTGCATCCCATTAAATTCTCTTGCACTTCAGTCACTGGAAGGTGGCGTGTGTTTCTAACTCTGTTCACTCATTGAATAAGATGATACAGTCCGGTAACTCTGGAATTCAAAATATAATTGTTTCTGTGTGGTTTTTATATATTTTTAGCAGGTATGTGGCCTTGTTAATTATCATGTTAGTCATCTGAATGATTTCCTTCTGCAGTTCAAGCATAGTTCATCTTTCTCAAAGACACCGTGTTAAACTTTTTTGAAGGCTTAGTGCAGACGACACTGTATCAGTCACACTTTATTCATATTTTGAAGTTGCCCTTTAGAGGCTTTACTTTCAATTGGAAACTTAATTTCTGGAGAAGAGCACAGAAGTTTGGGGAAAAACAGACATACAGAGGACACTTCTTTTCCCCTGCTTGAATTATGGTGACTGGGAATCCACTGACATAAGAATTTCCCCCAGAAACCACAAAAAGCTGATGTACATTTAAGTGGAGACCGTCTCTGAGAAAAAGGATATTAGGAGATAGAATCTGTAAAATATGTGATATTTTGATTTTCATTTGTCTTCCTCTCTATTTAAACAGCTTTACACCGTATTCCCGTGGTAATCTGACTTTTAGTGTTCTTACCCCGGAACCAAATCACCGACCTGGTTACAATGATTTTTACAATACTCCATCTCTCCAAGAATTTGTAAAAGCTACACAAGTGAGGATTCATCTCCACGGCCAGTATCATACTAATGAGTCTTGGGTAAATTTTAGGCATAGGTACTATGGAGTTAATGAAGTTACAGTCAGTGGAAGGTAGGTGCTATGGAACTCTTCCTGTGCCCATCACTGCCTCCTGACTATTACAGCTGTGCAAAGTGTATAATGACCTTCCCAAAACTTAATGAAATTGTTCTGCTTACATTTATAAATGAGAAGAGAATTTGGTCTCAAGTACTGCGTCAAGTTTGGAGTGATTGGTGTAATGTTTTTTTAAAACATTTCTTACATGTTATTTTTAAAATTAATTATACTTATTACACAAATCTGTCAAAAGCAGTCCTTTCCTTGGAATTACCAGTGCCTCTAAGCAAAGGCTGATGATTGAAACCATAGCTTGTGCTTTACTTCAGTAGCTCTTCTGAGTTACATTATAGATTCCCAGACATGGCAATTAACAGAGAAAGACTTCTAACAGCCTTAATGCAGAGCTCATTCTTTGTTTTAGTTGTAGTTTTCCTTTTAAAACTGGGCAGGTGTTAGTAAAAGTGCTACGTTATCTGTGACTGACAACTTTATTGCATGTGATAAGTGTGCTGTCTTGTGAAAGGACTAATTATGCCCTGTAAATAATATGCAAATTTGGCAATGAAATAGTTTCCAAGAAGCATATGGTGCAGATTTTTGTTAATAAGGATTATTCCTGAAATTATTTTGGTAGTTCTCTTTTTGAGAGAAAGCACCACATTAGAGGTCTCATTTACCTTAAAATTTTCTACCCTACTAATAAGTTTTGATTACTTTATTTAGATATGTTATCGTAATGCTTTTACTAAAATAGCTACAATCTTGGTGACTATGTAACAGTAAAATTATTTCAGCTGTAGTTTGCAAAGTTATGCCATGTCTCCAGAAGAGCAGCCCTTCAGGTAGAGTGGGATGGTTATTGCCTATTAACCAACATTTTAACTGAGGTCAAAATGGGTTAAACAATAAAGTTATGCTTGATATGGTTAAGATTTCTTGCAAAACTATAGCTACACTGTAAGGCTTAATATTGATGAATAATTGTCACTTATTTACTAAAGTTTTACATAATAATGTTACATACTGAAATACAGTTTTCATTACATATTATATAAGGTAACAGTAGCTTGTATGTAAAACATGCTGATTTTTATTTTCTTGGAAAGCAATTGTAGGTACGTAAAAATATGTTGAGTAAAGTAGTCTTTTGTAGCTTACTGCACTTAAGAACATTCTCTTTGGTGTTTATATGTTCTTAATAAAGAACCAGACTATGTAATGCACAAAACTGCCTTCATGACCATGTTATATATTGTTGAACAGATGTGTTTCCATGTTACCATTTTTTTCTTCACTGCCTATTGTTCTTGCAGGTGCAATTGCCATGGCCATGCTGATAATTGCGATGCAGCTATGGAACCATATAGGTGCCTGTGCGTCAAGGAGAGCTACACAGAAGGAAATAATGTTAGTCTCCTCTTTGTCTACCTACATCACCTATGAACAGCTTCAAAATTGGGATTTTAGTCCTGGGAGAAAGCATGTGTATGTGTGTTTAGTGTTGTGCTAGCCTTTACAGGGACACTTTGCATAGCAGGGTTTGTATTAAATAAGGGAAGAAAAAGCTCCCCTCTACTCCCCACCCCCTGCCAAAAGCCATTCCGCCACAGACCATTAAGAGTGCTGTGTTCAGGAATTTGATTTCTTGTCAGGGGATTATGCCACTTTCAAACATTAGATGCAAACCTGAATTTACACTGTCAGCATCTAATAAAGATTATGGCTCTGCTTGCTGTAGCAACTGACAAACGATCTGTAGAGTGAAGAGGTTATGAAGACCCAATGTTCACAGCAGTTGTGCTTCAGGGATCTTTTTTTATTTATTTTTTACTCTGCAGTAGTTTTAGTCTGGTCCTGTAGGCCCCAGACTCATGCAGTAGATGGGGTGCAGTAGGCACAGTCCTGGAGTTCAGCCTCAATTTAGTTTCATTTGAAAGGGAGCAGTTCCAAGTAGTACAAGACAGCTGCATGATGCAAATCAAAGCACACTAAATGCAGAAAATTTGGAGATTTGCTTCAAAACTGCATGCCTAATCCAAGGTAAAACACTGACATAGATTTACCTACTGATACGTGGGACATCTGTAGATTGCAGTCTCTGACTTCAGCTAAGAATGAGATCTTTTAATGCGATTGTTTTACAAAATATGTCTAAGATAGGAAGAGTTAAAAAATTTTAAACTTGATTTTAAATGCCTTTTGTATAGTTGAGTACAGTTCAAGTCCTGAGAAATGCTCGTGAATATGTATTTGGAAGTTGTTTTCTTGGGGGTCTTATTCATTATTTTGATCTAAACCAGTGATTTGGGTAGTGGCTTTTTAAACATTGAAAATAGAACTTTGAACTTATTTAAGGACAGCCTGTATAAATGTCGGTTTCCCATACTTTTTATGGCCATATGTGACATTTGATTATCTTTAAAATAATCTGTAGTAGCAACATGATTGTTCTAATAAAAGAACAAACTTAATGTTACTTTTTACTGCTCTGTATTTTCAGATAGTTTATATTAAGGTTAAATTTCTTGGAAATAATTGAAAGGCCATTTAAAAAAATGTAGGTACAATCTAGAAAATACATTCTTATCATTGCTTTGCTCTACTTTTAACAGCATTTCTCAATAAAAAGGGTTTTTGTGAAATGTAGCGTGTAGTTGAAACTTACCAAGTTGCAAAACTATAAACTTCCTACAAACTTGGCCATAGGAAAACCAAGAAGGGGTTGTTTAGTGTAAGTCGTCATTTTCTAGAAAAATATGTAGAGGAGAGCTTTGAATAATGGTAACAGTTTGCACTTATTTTGTGCAACCTTTAGTTTTTTTGGAAGCTTTTCACATACAACTTAGCAAAAGCAGAAATGTGATGTACAAGTTAAGAGAACTTGCTTAAAGAAAAGCTTCTGTCCCTAGATTAATTATCTCAAAAAAAAGGGGGGGGAAAAAGTAAAGAAGTTGAGATTAAGAAAGAATGAGCTACATCAAAAAAATGGATGTTAGATTTCTGTCATAAGTACATGTTCTATTCCTTTCTACATTTTTCCCTTTGGAAACAGGCTTTCTAAAAATTAAGAAGGTGTCATGGAATAGGAACAACAGTAGTAGCAAAGGGGAGACTAAACTCACATCAAAGAGCCCTCAGCTGTGGGTGCTTGCTAGAAGAGAGCAAGAAGTGTTAACCTGAGAGCATTTGATATTGTGCTTACAATCATGTGAAAGATCTTTGTAAAATTTCATATGGGTTCTAAGTTTTCTAGTTTTATAAGCAGAAGTATAGGATCTACAGTCTAAATGGGATTTGAACGGAAATTTAAAGTTTTTAGATGGGTCCAATTAGAAAAAAAAATATTCAAACTGGCAATGTCCCTTTAATTAGAACACACATTGTGAAATGTTACTTTGTAGGGATTAATTATAAATATTTAATAAGATCTGGAAGTTCACCAAGCACTCTTGCAAGACTTATGCTACCTTGTGAAAACAAACCAAATACATTTTCATGATGTATCTGCCTTATCAGATATTTTCTGTCAATGTTAATGGGTTGTTCCAGTGAGTGTCACATTTTTGACTTGGCATATATGTGTTGTAACTATAATTGAAATGCTTGAATTCACCGTATTCATTCAGAGTACAATAAGGATATTGTTTAATTACTTTCCTCATTCTTTAATGACCGTGTCAGTATCTACTAAATATGAAATAAAATAGAAGTAGTAATAAAATAGAATTAATATTTGGAAATATATCACTACTACTTTGAATTTTATCAATGATTTACATGAAATCTGAGCAGCCTAAAGGTTTTTATTTTTTTAAAGCAAACACTTAAAAGCAAAACCAAAATCTCTCCTGATTTTTTTATTATCATTGGCATTGATAAAATACTGTCATATAGACTTAACGCCAATGTTTTTCAGGCTCTCACCCACTGAATTAGGCTTTTTAAAAATTCTTATTGATATTTTGGATTCAATTAAGCATTTGATGAAGGAAGTTTCCAAATACAAACTTTTTTGGCAGGGAGGGAGCAAATGTTTTTGAGAAGAAATTGCACTGTCAGCAAACAGTCTTTTTTTAACTTCTGGCTTGTGCTAGCAGTAAGTCACCACAACTGAGGCAATATAAGAAGGCTTTTGTTTTTTCCTATCTTGGACCAGAAATCAGAGGTCTCTTGACAAGCTCTTAAGATATGGCAGAGTGATGTCCTTGTCACATTTACACTTAATACAACTAAAATTGCCATCTTGAATTTATCTGGCATATACACCTGGATAGCTGTTGCGCAGCAAAGCAAGACCAGAAACTAGAAATTTGCGTAATTCATTACACATAGAAATCTTAGTTTAGTTATTTGTGTATGTTATGAAATTTGACTTACTGAATGGAATTTATTTTTTCTTTTTTCTGTGTTCTGTTTTGATGAAGAAATATGTTGCTATGAAATTTGAGATGATGGGAAGAAGGGAATGCTTAAGAGTAACTTGCAGATGTTGAGGGGCCAGATTAAGCAGGACGAGCAAATACATTCTCACAGAGCTTGTCTCTCATCTAATGACAGGAAACCCAAAAACATTCAGCTTCATTTACAAATTGTCCTGTAAATGCCTTGTATCATGCTTTGGGAAATAGCTGTGCCTTGTACAAATGGAAACTGAGGCACCAAAAGCAGAGTCCAGATTTTGGTAATAGTTATATGCAAAG
Source organism: Chionis minor (assembly GCA_013398295.1). Classification (NCBI taxonomy): domain Eukaryota; kingdom Metazoa; phylum Chordata; class Aves; order Charadriiformes; family Chionidae; genus Chionis; species Chionis minor. The sequence goes on from VZSF01001826.1 coordinate 701,694, forward strand.
ACTAAATTACACACATGAGAATAGTGTGTCCAAAAGCTTTCCTTGACATCGCATGAAAAACTGGAAATGCCCCATGAAAAAGCAAGACGATCAAAGAAGGTTAATCTTACCTGACAGCTTCAGAGCCTCCTTTAAATTGGTCATACAGAACCTAATACAAAGGTAATAGGAAAATATATGGGAATAATTGTACAAATAATGATAGAAAATAGAATTTTAAATAAATAAAGCAACTCTGAGAAATGCTTGAGAGGGTATGAATGAAAGTCAGAGAGTGACCTAGTAACTGTGGTTACAGCACTCTATAATGTTGCAGGAGAATGGAATTCAAAAGCTTATTCCAAATAGACAAGGCAGAAAGAGGGAAAAGTAAACACCAAGATCTCTTTCAATTTAATATGCTGAGCAAGCCAGAACTTTGGTGAAACAGAACACATGCCAAACTCATCAATTGGAAAACATACCTTCTCCCTCTCTCTTATTTTACAGAAGTCCTACAGGGTTGGAGTCTAAATGAGAGTTAGATGGAGTGGATGCCTGCTTTGAAAATAGCTTTGAATTTGAATCCTGGAGAATATAGATTTGAATTCATTTATTGAGTGGCCTGATTGTCAGAATTAGTGTGGCTCCATATGCTTTGATTTTGTGGCTTCATATAATTTTACCAAAAAGAGCATAAATGAAAGAGGGATTGCGTAGAAATAGCTTATGCTGCCTGACAACATTTGCGCTAGTGTTTGAGATCTCAGCTGTGTCCGTATATTGGAATCTGGCATTCAGAATGGTAGATCTTGTGTTCTTTGCCAGTCTCTTTGCCATTGCAAAGCAGCAGTAGTATCTTTTCTTAGCACGCTGTTTGGCATTGCCGTATTTGTAAACCACCTGCTATGGCTGTGCTTAGTTTCTAAAATTATGTTGCATCCTTTTAAGGCACATGGAGTGTTACAATGGAAACCCATAATACACTCTTCATTTCTATTCTGTCTTCCTTAGTCACTTGGAGTCACTTAGAATGTTCTGCTTTTTTTTGGTCTTTCTAATAAAACCTGGCTTTTGAGTTTAAAAGCTCTTTGGTCTTTGGGGAGTTCGCAGTAGACAGATGTGGTTCAAAGCTCTGCTAACGTGCAGTCTTGATAGTCAAATGCTGCAGTGAGGGTGCTGAGGGAAAGCCATGGGGAAATTAAGACAAGTGTCTCCAGAGTAGGAGTGAGCTGCGCTGGAATAGATATTGCCTAGAAGACATACTTATTTTGCTACTGAAGCTAAATGGAGTGAAAGCTGTCCATTTGGGTACAGACCGGGATCTTGTAGGAAGGAAAAAAAAATAGTATGTGATTAACTATCCTGTTATAGTCAACACTTGTAGAGCAGCATAAATAAACATGGTTGGGTGGTACACATAATGGAGTTTTGCAAAGACAAGACAGCGTTCCTGAGAAGGTGGCATTCTAGTCTTGATATCACTTCAGCAGATATTTAAATCTGTGCACTGTTAATGGCACGTGTATGTTATAGAGGCATATGTATAGGTATTATAGGTGCGTGTGTACACTGGTTATTGCATATGAACAGACAGGTGTGAGATGGGAACTCGTACACAGGTTAGGAAAAGGAAAAAAAAAGGAGTATGTTCTACATAACAACACTTAAAAAAAAAAAAGTATGCCACCCAGAGGCAAGCAGTGGGATATCTTAAAAGTGTTGGACTTGGAAGGTTCTAGTTGATTGTGACTTATTGCAAGTCTTAAAGTGTTATTACTGCTAATTTTCATTCTGAAACCTCCTTTTTCTCTCACTGTGGTACTGGTGTGGTTTTTTTTTTCTTTTGTTTTTAATAGATGGCAAAAAGATGTAGTGGCTATTGTTATCTTACCTCTTACTGTTAATTAAAACAAAATTTCAGCAGATAAATTCTCGTGCTTCCATTTTTCTCTACCAAGTTGCTTCTGTTACAAGTGGTGACTGCTCTGCAGTTCTTGGACTATCTTAATGTTATGTTTTCTAATTCAGATCCTCCTTTTACCCACAGTTGATGCTTTCCCAGCATCAGCTGTGAGTAAAATACTTTAAAAACTTCAGTGTAGGTTCCTAATGATCAGTGTATAGGTGATGCAGACACACTGGGCCTAAATAATTATAATAATGCTTGGAATAATAGATATGAAGAAAGATAAGCACTCTTCTGGAACTTGAGAAGAAAGAAGTTGCCCAAATACTTTACAGAAGCAACTTATTTGAAGCATTTAAATCCCTTCTGAAAAATGTACATTATAATTGCAATATATTTTGTTTCTTAGATCCAGCAAGGCACCAGAATTTTGGGAACGGACTTTTAGTAATATAATTTAAAATAAAAAAAAAAATTCTAAACATATCTCTCCAGTGCCAGTATGCACCATTCTTTGAGTCAGTTTCATAAAAACTGGTTGGATTGTTCACCATTAAGAGAATGTAATTGTCCAAAATGCTATCTGTTCATTAACTTCAAGAAATCCAATTTGTTTTTAGTTCTTGATGAACCAGTAGGCACAATAAATTTTCTTCTTGAAGTTTTGTAGAGTCTATTATGAACTGAAGATTATTCCAAATTCACATTCTTCACAAAGCTCTACTGAGAAGGTAATACTATGAGTTCATAGAAACAAAAAATCAGCTTCTGAGGTGCTCCTGAAATACTTAAAAAATATATTTACTGGTTTGGATTTCTAAGTAAGTACCTGAATGTCATTAGTCTTTTATCTAATAATTTTGAAAAGAATTGAAGAAAACAAGCTAGTTTGTTTAGGTGTTTATTTAAACAACATACCTAGTCTCCTAGGATTGCATTGGTGTCATATTTAAAATACAGCTTGACAGAGCTGAGTATGTGTAGAGATTTACATTTTTTTGTTTAAAATTTATTTCTTGAAAAATTTGAGATAAACGCACATTAAGAAGTGCTGATATTTCAGATGCTCTGTACAATATCACATATTTGGCCATAGGAGGCCTTTTGTTTCACTCACAGGGCCAAATAGTGACTGTACAGACTGCAGTAACTACAATACTGTGAATGCCAATAACATACATTGTTTTAAATGCATCCAAATGGATGCATTAGGTGAACAGGTCTTCTGTGCCTCAAACACAGTAGGCACAATTTTGCATCTTTCAAGGTTTAACTAAAGCTGAATCTCAGGATGTTAGCCTGTGTTGAGTATCTAAATACTTCAAATTTTATTTTTCTGCCCACCTTCCTTGTTTTTAATCTGTTGTTAAAGTAACTTAAAAAAAGATTTTTTTTTAAAAAAGAGGTGGTTTTGTTATTTCCATATGTGCTTTCTCACTTCTTTTCTAAAAAAAAAAAAATAATTAATATTTAAATGGGGGAAACCACATAGAACAACATATGAATATAGAGAATATAATTGTGTTCTTGTAAGGTAAAGAAATAGTAGTTCCTCTTTTTTAAAAATTTATTTTTTATTTCAGTGTGATCGCTGTTTGCCATTGTACAACGACAAGCCATTTCGTCCGGGTGACCAAGTTCATGCCTATAATTGCAAACCTTGTCAATGTTACAGCCATGCTGTAAGCTGCCACTATGACTTAGCAGTGGACCCTTTTCCTCAGGAACACTACAGAGGCAGTGGTGGAGTGTGTGATAACTGTCAGCACAATACAGCCGGTAAGTCACACCAAAGAGAACGGACTGTTTGTTTTACAGTCACTTTTTGACTAAGTGTGGTGTCAGCCAGAATATAGTAATACTCAATGGCTGACATTCCAATAATTCTTGTGTATATGTATTTTTAAGCTATCCGGACAGTGCAGTAATTACAATTGTGTCAATACTTAAGCTACAGAAAAATACGGCTAAAATTTGATGCTTTTGTATAAAGTCTGCCATGCAAAATGCATTCTAATAAATAATTAGAACGTATATTTCAAAGCTGTTTCCATTACACGTGCTACAGCATTTAAATCCACAATATCATCTTTCTAATTGAACCAGTTTAACAGATAACACATTGAAAATGTCAAATCTTGCTCTAGTGTCCCTTTCTTGCTTATTGAGTATAGGTTTCTGTTCTGTGTAAGTAGTATATTTGAATACTGTTTTTAAACAGTTCTCTTCTATTTTAGTTGTCTTGGCTTTGTCTAGTAAAGGGAAAAGAAAAGTTTCAGGTTCAACAATAATTTTTCCAAAAAACGTATAGGCATTTGCATGGCACAGCTTTTATATAAGTGTGGTATTATATAACAGATGGAAGTTTAATGGAGTAAAACATAGTTTGTAACAGGTTCATTGTTTCATATGCTCTGGATCACTAAATTGGCAGGTAGAGATGAAAGGTGCATTAAAATGGACGTCCTGAAAATTATAGAATTCTCTCAAAGGAATAGAGTCTTTAATTCTGAATTATACAGCTAATTTTAATGAATTGGAAGCCATAATGCATAACCTTTCTTTCATACAGGAAGGAACTGTGAGCTGTGCAAGGATTTCCATTACAGACGAGCAGGTGCAGATCTTTCAGCTATCGATGTTTGCAAACCCTGTGACTGTTATGCAACAGGCACCGAAAATAAGAGCCTCCTGTGTGATAATGTAAGTAGCCTCAATACAGAAAAATGACAAAATATTTTAATCAGCTGGGTAGGCAGCAGTAAGATTTAACAAAGTCTATTTAGATGATAAGTACTTTATAAAAAATGCTTAAGTTCAGCCTTTTCAAAATGATAATTGTCTTACATCAGAAACTGAAAGCTGAGAAAAGACGGAAAGCAATTTGAGACGTGCTGTTGAAGAGGTCTTCATCTAGATCAGCAACAGACATAAAAGATGCTGTATGAGTTTTCAAAAGAACAGTATTTTTTGGGGGGGGACTCTGTGCACTCAGTAATGTTAAAACATCCAGGTTTTGAGTGTTTTTGAAGGTCTTGTTACTGTCTTAAAATTACTAACAGATTTTGGAAATTCAGGCAATAAGCTGAGCTTGAAATTGAGTTAAAATTAAGCTAGCTTTCCCTGTAATAAGGCAAGGATTGATCTCTCTTTTAATTCACGAATTCCATTAAAAAAACCCCCAAACTAACAAACCCACAAAGTGATGCGGAAAAGAGAAATACGATCAGCTATGCTTTTTAGGCCTGTGGACCTCCTTGATATGCAAGACATAGAATCATAGAATTCTATGATGACAGAACTTATGATTGGACATATAGTCCAATCATAAACCTGTTACTTTCAAAACATGCATATCAAAAAAAAAAAAAGCAGGAAAAGTGACTGAAGTCTTGAACATATATTAAAAATATATTGTGGTTCATGTTCTATTCACATACGTCCTTTCCATTGCCAAAATCCAAATTTTGTTAGGAATAGGGAAGAAATAGCTTTGTCTGAACTGTATTTTAAAAACATTTTAAAGGTAGAACTTGTTTCTCAGGGAATTGATAGAGAACTTCTTCAGCTTATTGCCACATTTCCTGTCTCTTCTTTTTTCCAAACTTTTTTCATAAAACAATCTCTAGCATTTTTCATATGGTGTCTCTTGTTATTGCATTTTATTTAACAGTAAGCTCTCGTGGATCCTATTGTATTTTCATCTTTGGTTCTATAGTGCTGCAAATACATATCCAGTTTGACTCGGTGCACCTTCACAGGACTCGTGCGTGAGTGTATATGCTGAGTGTTAAGCAAATTTAGCACAGTGTGGTTTTTAAAATAATACCCTGTAGTAGAAATAAAAAATAGTTTATAACTGTCTTCTGAAGATGCTTCTTTTTGACAGCATCACAGAAATGAAAAAAAAACCATAGAAAAAAAAGATATCACATTAGGACTATTTTTTGAGGTGCAGGAAAAATGAAAGCAAATGCTGATTTGCGTGTCCATGGTTTGTGGTGAAAAGTTAACCTAAAAACTTCAGCTGTGATTAAAAATCAGAGGTAGAGTAGTTTACAGAAATTACTGCTTTATAGTGAAATATACAAGAACATTGATGAATCTTGACTATCAAAGTATGAACAGGGAGATAAAATGGGAAAAATAGGGGGACCTGTATTGCTCAATAAAGCATCTATTGACTGCTGCAGTAGAAGCAGAGCAGGGAGAAATGATTAAGAGGCATTACAGAATAGATTAATAAGGCTGGGGACTAAAGGCTTAAATGAATTACATGAAATAGGAAGGCATCATTGAAGGAAGTGTTTCCAAATTTGACCTGTGGAAGATGGAATCGTAAGGAATAAGGACCCTACTCCTGAAAATTAATTGTCACATCACAATGATAATTTTCAAGGAAATATGCCAAAAATGGGGCAGAATACACTTTTACTGTGTAACTTACTATTTTCTGCAGTTCATCAAGATTTTTCTTACCACAAAGTGTCAGTTCTGTCACTAAATTCGAAGAGGTACAGAGTTCCAAAATTAATCCATTTAATCACAAATTAATCTATTGAATCACACAGAATATATACTCATGAAGTGAAGTATTATTAATGTAGATAGTTTACAGGATGGGTAGAATTGCTTGTGATAACACAGTTACTCCCATCTAAGTTCTTTGGACTGATCATCAAAACTTTATGAAGGTTTTGTTTGCCTATTTCAGTCCACCCTTGGTGAGACATACGTGTAGGTGTGTAGCATTTCTCACTTGCATAGGTCCACAGTTCTTGTACATCTCTAGATCAGGCCCACTAGATCAGTGTGTAACTTAATTTGTATTTTAAAGTGTGAACTAACATTAAAAACTTCAAAATTATAACTTTATGGCTTTTAGTAATGAGTGGGATTTTAGAAGAGTAGTCTACTGGTGCATCCGTGAGCAGTTCATTAGACCTTTTTTGTAGAGAGAGGTCTTCCCTTGAGACTGGTGGGTAGAAGAGAGATAATTGCTACAGCTTGATAAAATTCATCCACTTCTGTGCTGGTTATTGACATCTAATCAGTGTAGAAAAGATACATGTTGGTTGCATCCTCTTTGGGAACGTTTGTCACAAAATATTTCAAGCAATGAGGAAGTCCAGATGAATTGTTTGAGGTGCCTGAGTTTTATGAGAGTGAAAGAAGAATTGACTGCCTTCTTCCCTTCTCCCTAACCATTCACACGTGAGAAAATTCTGCCAGAATACTGCTGATGTGATCATTCTTGCTCTGTATGGAAAGCTGGAGATTAATTTCTTCTGGCCCTTATACCAACATCCTTGACTCATTTTCCTGTACAGCTTTTTACCCAGACTGCTCTGCAAATGCTTACATATTCAATCAGGCAGAGCAGTTTGGAGTCCTTTCATGATTCTATTATAATATGCCATATATAACGGTGTGGAAAAAACCAACAAACCAGCACTCTTTTCCAGGGCATTTGTTTCTAGGCAAAGCTGAAAGTGCTGCTATTGCTTTTGCCTTGCCTTTGGAAGTACCATTCTGGTCTCAGTGAATTTGGGCATCTTTCTTTACTGAGATTTTGCTGATTTTTGAAAGTTCACTCTTAACACACAAATAAATAGGTATTATATACTTATTGGTGCAAAGAAGCTGTACTTTAATGCAGAGGATATTGTTCAGAATTGCAAAGACTTTTAATTGCCTCCTGTCAAGGTGGCAGCTATATTGTCTAGTGTTGCGAGAAAACCTTTTAAGGCGTGAAGATGAACAAAATGTTAGTAACTGTTTTCTCTGAAGAGTCAAATGAAAACATAGACTCCAGTGCTACCAAGTAAACTTTTGAATAGGCTTTGGATTTCACCTTTCTGTACACTCCCTAAATACTGCTTTTTTGAATGTCTTCATTTTTTTCCCTCAGAAGTCTGAATGTTTGATTTAATTTTTTACGCAAAATGGAAAAGCTAGCTAATAGCTGTGTATTTTAAACCAAAGTAGCATCTTTAGTTCTGATAATTTTATTTCCGAGTTGATAAATTCTTTGATCTAAAATTAGAATGAGCATTCCTCTGTTCTCATTTTTCCACCTGCACACCTTTCAACCCATTTATTGTGATTGACAATGAATAAATAAATAGAATGTGTGTTACAAGGGAAAGAATATAGGTAAAGCAGTTAATTAAGGGAATTTCAGTCAACAGATACAGCAAATAAGAATAAGGAATATAAAGGATGCAAACATGTCAATGAAAAGCTCCGGTCCATAGTGGACTCCATAAAAATAATCAAGTTATAAAACAGCATGAGTATTCTGATCCTAGATTTTCCTTCATGGAAGGCCTTTAATCTTATTGCTAAAATGAAAGGAAAACGAGCTTTTTATGTTAATTAATTCCATGGCTTCATTTCTGAGGGGTTTTGTACCCTGGAAATGCTGGTTTTCTGTGATGGTTTGTCAAGTTATTTTGGGGATTTGATCTATGGCTACCCTTTGGAGTGTCATGGGCAAAGGGTAAACACCTCATTTTATATTTTGAGCAGAAGTAGTAGAAAGCTACTGACTTTTGAAAGTCATCGTATGCGATGACAAGAAGAGATAGCAGGGTAGTGAAAAGGAATGTCATTATTGCTGCTTATTCAATTTTCAGTTCCCAAAGCTGACATCCCAAGAATACTCTCAGGTATTTGGTGGTCAGACCATTAACCTATGTGTGTGAACCAGCACATCTTACAGTTCTCATTTCCTAAACTGAAGAAAAGGAAAAGTCCTCAACCCTCTTGCCTCCCCCCTCCCTATTCCTGAGATTGCAGTCAGCTGGATGCTGGGGTAAGAAGGCAGTGAGAAATGTATGATTAGCATTTATATCAAAAAGGTAGAACATCGAGATCATTACCAATCAGTGGCACAGCCAGCAATGATAGAATGAACAGAAAGAATTTCATGCAGGAAAAAACCCATGAGGGTGCTGGAGCGGCTGTGAGGGTTCTGGATGACGTGTAAGGGGTGCTGGAGCGGCTGTGAGGGGGGTGACTGGCTTGTGAGGGTGCTGAGTGATGTGTGAGGGGTGCTGGAGCAGCTGGACCGTAAATATGTCCATGGGTCTTAAAAAGTGAGTTTTAGGGTATTGCCAGCTGGTCAAGGGAAGGTGCTTCTGTCCTGATAGAGAGTAAATAATTGGAATTAGTCATGACTCAGTCACAAAAGGTTTTTTTTTTTTTTGCTGTATGTTATGGTCTTTAAAACCAAAAGCTAACATTGGTAAAAGAAACTTAAGTGTTGACTCTAGTTTTTTATTTAGTAACATCAAGCCACAAATCATAATTATTGGTGAGACTTTCTGATTACGTTTCTGGCAGTGTGTTTCTTCTATTACAGACATGAAAGAACAGCTATTTGAAATTATAGGGATATCCAAGGAGAAAAAGATGGTTTTAACTTTCAGAAAGGCTTAGGCCAGCTATTTTTTTCAGCAAGTTCCATTTTATGCTTTATGAATACGTGTGGTCAACAAGATTTTAAGTAGTCAGAAGATATATTTCTGAGACTGATGTGTATGTGTTGAATATCCACTAGATGAGCATGATGGCTAAATAGTTAGCTGTACCCCAAAGAATAATTAAGACAATTCTTTGGAATATGTCACCTTTTATCCTGACTACTTAAGTACCTTCTTAAGGCCTCATATCACTTTAGTAGTTGGACATTGGGAGGGTTCCTCAACAGGCTTCTCTTTCATTTTGTGATTCTAGATGTGATGAGTTGGATTAGTGTCCCTCAAGTAAAGAGTGGTATCAATACAGTCCAAAGGAGTGTGAACTGCTAAGTATATCTAAAATTCAGAAATACCAAATAGTCTGCTTCCTGATTAAGGACAAATGATGTTGCAGCTGTGATTTGTGCAGGAGGAAATGGCTTGCATTCTTTTTATACCTGTTTACATTCAAGAATATGGGACTAATGTGTATTTCATACGTAAATTATAAATGACACAAGGGATCTATGCTAACTCAGCATCAGTGATTTTCTGTATCAAGTAACAATTGTAATTATGAGGTCCCAAGATACACTACCACTTGGTAGTAATGCTCGGCTATTCTCATTTTCGTCGTGAACAATCTAGACAGATATTTTCCATAAGTGATTTAGTACCAAGATGGTTATGTTAATAGACAGGCTGTTTCTGTCTGCTTACAGTTTGGGTCAGAACCAGGCCCGTCAGGCATAAGGAAAAGGAGAACAGATTGGTTTCTGCCCGTCTGTGATCAGATAATTAAAGTCTATTTCTTTAAATGACAGAAAGCATTTGGATCCAGGGGAGCAGAGGAAGGTTCAGTAATATCGCCAGTGCACAACTGGTGAAATCCTGGTTAATAAAATCTTTAAATATTAATTGCTGCCAGTATTCTCAATGATACTATTGTTTCCAGAGTAAGCTAGATTTACAGAAATAATAACAACAGCAATAGTAATAACAACAACCACCGCTTCGCTTCATAATTCACTTAGATTTTTATGTAGTTGTAGAAATGGTTTGTTATACCCATTTTGGTGTAGATTTCTATATTATAACCTGTAGTACACCTATTTCTGCAGCATTATAAACATTTGTCAGCTTGTACAATTTCTTTGTAACAGTATCCATTGCCAAGCATTTCACAGTGCTTCTGGATTATTTTGGTGCTTCTCTGTACAGAGAAATAAAAGATAATATTTTTCTTTATTTCCCATTTCTTAAACTAAATTTTACACAAATTAAGCCAAATTATTAGTTTCTTTCCTAAATTCATGCAGTAACCAATTTTCATATCAACTTGAGTATGTATGTATCTTAATTTTGCTTTTTCTCTTTCAGCTAAAATTCCAGTTTTCTAAAACATTTTTATTGCTTTTTACTGTAGTTTTTCTAATTTGTGTGTTGTACCCTTCAACTATTTGAGCTGAAGCTTTACCTTTCCTTCTTATGTTTTAAATATGAGATTCCTTTTTAGTACATCGCAGAATGCCATTTACCTTTTCTGGAGCAGTGTCATATTGTTCATATTTAATTTGTGGTGGTCCAGCATCACTTCCAGATTATATTCCGTAGTATTGTGTTTTCACAATTTTTCTTTATTTTGTGTTTGATATCTCCTTGCTATGTGTTGTTTTGAACTTCTGCATTTACTTCACCTTTACTGATTTTTAGAATATTTGTGGGAAGAGTGAAAGTGGTGTTGAAAATCAACCCATTGAGGGTGATGCCAACATGGCAGTGCCCACCCTGAACAGGGTGCAGTCCTGTAGTGTTGAAACATGGCCGAGTATTTCCCTCTAAAATTCTGCACCGCTACTTGACGTGTAAGCAGTATATGAGGAACAAAACCTGTGTAATACGGGGTGTATTACAGTAGTGTTGTTTCCCTTAGCTGATATTCATGCCTCTTATAATGCCATGCTTACCATAGAAGGCAGGCTTAAAGTGGAGTTCTATAATTGAATTTGTTATTCTGTATTTCAAAGGCTAAACTTCAATAGATATATTTCGTCTTGATATCCTATATAGACAGAAAATGGCTGAAGAAGCCGAATGGAAATGTTTCCAGTCACTTATAGCTAAAACAAAAACAAAATAGTCATCTGTGAATATAATCAGAGGTTCTTTTTTGTCTTGTCTATAGAATGACTTTTTTTCTGCTTGACTTTTCTTTCACAAGACTTTGAAATCAGTGTTGTAGAAGGTCGTCAGTGGATTATTTACAGATCCTCTAATCTGGTACATAGAAACCTATTTTCAGATCTATTAAAAAGCAATCTGATAAGTCTCCCTCTCTAACAAAAACTTTAGTTTCCTATACCTTCCTCTAACTGCCATAGAAGTCCTTTACTCTTTTTAGAACAAGGAAGCCAGTTGCCGCTTGTATTGATTACGGATGGAAAACTATTCTACATGACACCAAGTTAGGAGGAAATTTATATAGGGAGATTTCCAAATGGTTTCATTGGTTGGTTCCTGGAGAAAATTTGAACCGTATTCTTCAGTTGGCCAGATATTTCTCCCTCATTCTGCAGAGTTCTATTTATTCTTCTGGCATCATTTTTTACCCTTTTACTGAAGAGAAAGTTTGGGGACATCCATTTTCTGCAGCTGAATGGGGTGGAAATTACTGCTTCTTGTAATGGCTTGACACTTAAAATTCTGCAGAAGATACTGATGCTCTTTGCTTCTATTAGCATGCGATAATCTACACATTTCACTTGTTGCATCAGGAAATGGCTACCAACTACTCACAATTAGATTTAGGTTTCCATGTATTTATGATAAGAACAGCCATACCGAATGAATTGAGATTTTCATCTAGTACAGTATCCTCTCTGATAGTTACCAGAAGCTGGTGTTGAGAATCGTGATCCTTCTGCGATACACTTTTCTAGATTCCAGTTATTTATGGGTTTGGGACTCCCTGAGCTGAACTCAGGGGTTTCATCTGAATTGTCATGTTTGGTGTCCATGTATGGAATTAATCTAACTCATTTTTCAATGCACTTCAAAAAAAAAAAAAGTGGGATTTTTTTTTTATACACTTGAAATGTATAGAAAAAGTACTTCTTCATTCTTTTAGGATTGCTGTCTGATAATTTCCTGGGTGTTCTTTCCTTCCTATACTGTGAGAAATAGTGAATATTCATCCTGTAAGCCATTCATTATTTCATAGACATGTATTCCCTTCATCTTAGTCATCTCTTTCCAAACTGGAAAGTCTTTTTTTTGGTCTCTTCATTTATATCTTTGCTTATTCTACTCACTCTGTGACCTCTGTTATTTTAGAGAAGGTAACTAGATATACCAATTGCGCAAAATGTTGATACACAATGGATTTTTATGACAGAATGACATTTTCTGTATAATTTTCAGTTCTTTTCCTAATAATTCCGGTATTCCTATTGCCTTTTTAGCTGCCTCAGAGCTTTCAAATGATTTTTAGGGGGAATGGAGCAGCTTTAACAGCTCCTTTCTTGAGTGATAATAGCTAATTTTGGACTCATCACTATCTCTTTATAGTCAGCATTGGTTTTCCCCAGGTGTTAAGTTTGTATTTCTTCATGTAGAAATTAATTTGACTTTTTAATCATCCATTTGGTTCAGTATATGCAATATTTCCAGATGTTGCTGACTTAAATGCAGCAGAATCATGAAGCATGATTTTTCTTTGGGAAAAAAAAAAAGAAACGTACTAGTCTTTTGCAATATATCAAACTCATGTTTTCATTTCCATCAATTTGCTCTGTACAGAAAAAGGCTACTAGCCTGTAGATGTCAGAAGCTTCCTTACAGCCTTTTAAGGAGATTGATGTAACTTTTGTAATTTTAATCCTCTTACTGACGTTGATTTAAGCAACTAATAACTCATAACTAATAACTAATAACTTATAAAATAATTTTATATTTCAGTTCATCTAGAACTCTTGACTCTTATGTAGTCACTTTTCAACAAATAAGACTTTGCTAAAATCTTTTCCTTTTCACATTTAGGTTTGAAACCAGTCTTGACAATCATTCCTAATACAGAATGGTAACACCTCTTTCATAGTGAAAAGCTGTGAAATACTTTATTTGAGGTCTCTGCTGTGGTTGTATCTTTCGTGAATGCTACACAGGATCACAGAAGCATTTGTTGGCCATCTGCTCCAGCTTGAAGCAGGAGTGTCGTTGGCGCTGGATCCAGTCAGTCATGATTTTGAGGGGATGAGTCTTGATACCTCTGGGGATGGGAATCCCACATACCCTCGGGGAAACCTGTTACTGATGCTGCACTCCCCTCTTAGTGCAAAGTTCTGATGGCCAGTCTGAATCTGCTGATCATACCACTTAATTATTTATTGTCCTCACTGATTCTCTGGTAGTCTTCCTTTGTTTCTGATATTTGAAAAATATTTTTTTCCTTCATGCCTTAAGCATGTTGCTCATTAAAAGCTGATTTTTGTATTGCCTTATTCTGTTTTTAAAATTCAGTGATGGTTATCCTCTTATTCAACTTCCTTACTTTGATTTGATTTCCACTTTCGGAAGACGACTTTTTGCATGTAATGCTTTCATTCATGTGGTAGTTTTCGGAGTAACTTTAAAGTGTTTTTGGGCAAGAGTTATGTTTGTTGAGTGCTAATGAGATATCTCTGTATAATACTTGCTATTGTGTAACCTGAGTGTGCTATGATCACGAACACAAAATGTTTCTTTTAGAGTTATGCATTAAACTAGGTATTTTTCTTCATTTAGGATTAAACTCAGAGTTGCTTTTCATATGTGAGTTCTCTGATGAATGGCTGCGATGCATGACTAAATCTCTTAGAATAAACTAATTATCCAGATCAAATCCAGTCTAAAAGGGAATAACTTGAAAAATCCTTGTTGCCGTGTTCTCTGCTGTTGTGGTCTCTTAACTCTTACCTTTTTGTACTAACTGTTGTCTTCTCTTTTGTTTATCAAATGTTCTCTGGCTTTTTTAATATCTTCATCTTCCTGAAAAATGTGGCTGATACGTCAGCAATAGATCTTTATCATGAAAGCATATTGAGGAGGTTTTATTGGACTACAGAATCCTTTTATGAGGAAGGGGTAGGAAAACACGCTTCTCTAACTTTCATTCAGTGTTTTCTGCACTGAGAATTTACTATTAGATGTTGAAATACACTATCTTGTATTAATAAAGTTTAGAGACCCATTTTAGATTAGAGGGTGTGATAATAACATTTTAAGTGGAACTTCCAAGTAGCCTTGTGTCTGGTGCTACAGGACTCTCCTGTTTCAGCTTTGCCCGATACATAGGTTTAAGATGAAAAAGGCAACTGCTAAGAGAAATTTTTGTTCTGGTAGCTAATTAAAAGCAAAGTACATTGAACTACAGCTGTTGATGTTGTAGGTGAATGACTAGTTTTGAATCACTGTACTTTTTCATATTTGTAAATATTTGCACTGCAAAAAATACACTGACCCAAAGAAGATTGCGTATAACACAGAGTTTAATTGTTTACTGCCATCTCTGCATTCCCCAGAACACTCGAATTATAGAAGTTAGGTTTTGTTCCTTGATTATGAATCCTCAACCTTTTGCCAATTCACACCTCCTGCATCTCTGTGTTGCTTTGACTCCCTGTTCTCATCCATGTTGTGTATTGACTGATGTCTTCCATTCGTTTCCCCATCCCTGTGCCTTTGCCCTTTCCCTGTGGTCAGTTTTCCCACCACATGGGAAAGTGATGAATATAGAGATTTTATTTTTTTTTCCTGGCTTTCAGAGGTTTGAAATTGAGGTAACTTCTCAGCAGCCCTTTAATCTTGCCCAAGATCCGAGACAAATACTACCAGATCGTGGCCCAGGCGTAACAAAGGATGCCTCAGCTCCTTCTGAATAGCAACGCTACTCATTTAGGGAGTAGGAGAGGATCTTTATATCCCACCACTGAAGTGGAACACTTGGATCCCAGCGAAACCAAAAAAAGAGGGAGGGGTCATGTCCTTCTGTAAAGGAAGAGAAAATTTATCTTGCATGAGTAATCAGAAAGGAAATCTTTAAACTTTGCTTCATTCTTAGTTAACTAACATTTTCACTAAAATAAATAAGCATATCGTCTGAACAAAAAAATGCAAAACTTGACCTTTGAAAACGGTAAAGTGCTTTCCAGTAGCTGTGGTTCAAAAAAATACTGTTTGTTTTAATAGAAGTTACTGTTTATACAATGCAATTTTGTAATTACTCTGTAGTTTTCTCTGTCCAGATGGTAAATATGGCTACATTGTTTACTCAATTCTTTTTTGTTTCTGTTTTGAAAAAAATAGGCCTTTAAACTCTATTTAAAAATTGAATAGTTACTCTTTAATATTTCTCTTTTTTCCTCTTTCTCAGCAAATTAAAGTATATGTTACACAGACTTATTTTTTTACACTCCATTTAAAGTTTCCTCCTCCCTGACACATACTCCCATTCTTGTTGCTAATGAGTATATCATCTAAAAATAGATATGTTCATCACTCTATAATATTTTGTATCTTTCTAGATTGGAGGCCAGTGTAATTGTAAGAGACATGTGTCTGGCAGAAAATGCAATCAGTGCCAGGAAGGATTCTACAATCTACAACAGTCAAACCCTGATGGCTGCAGTCCCTGTAACTGTAATACCTCTGGGACAGTCAATGGAGATATTACCTGTCACCAAAATTCAGGCCAGTGCAAGTGCAAAGCAAATGTTATTGGTATGTGTAATGCAAGAGTTTGGAGCCATTTTTCTTGTTATCTCTGGAAATAAAACACACTTGATTTCTAAATGAAAAGTATAGTAAACTTCTTTTCTGAAGGCAGATTATAAAAATGAATGAAATTAACTGTTGAAATATTATTAATTTAATAATTCTGTCAAACTACAGCTTGAAGCTTAGTTTAATCAACCCTTTAGAAGTTTCTTTATGGCATAGCTACATTAGCTTACATAGCTCCATACTAATAAGTCACAGAAATAATGTAATTTGCTTACTGCATAGATGTTTCTTTTAGGAAATTAACGCTTTTTCAAAATGTTTTATACTTAATGAGTTCTAAGCAAATCGTTTCCATGCTAGTTTTCTTAATAGACCAAAATAAATGGATTTTTTTCTCAAAATATTCTGTGCTACAGGGTCCTTTGTGATAAATCTATCCATTTTTTTCTATTATATTTCTTTGAACTGTTCCTATGAAATGCAAAATAAGTCAACATAATTCCACAGATCATGTACATAGCTAGGGTTAGTTATCAAGGGCCACATAATTTTAATTTTGTAATTCAATGCCAAGCTGATTATAATAAACTGCTACCTTCTGTGTTATTTATCATTTTTTTACAAGACGTGCTTTTTTGTTTGTTACTCCCACAGGTATTTTTCAGAAATTAGATTTGATTATAGCAATTTATTACTTCCAGCATATTTGAGGGGAGCCACAGCCACATAAGGACAAAATTTATCAAGTGCCCAAAATACACAGTATATATAATACACTTTGAAATGTTGATGTATGGGAATATTATGCAAGGAGAATTTCCTGATAAAGTGAGCCTTGCATGGTAACTGTACATGTCTCAGACTATACATATGTCTCAAAAAAAAAAGAGATACCGTTTTCTGCTTTGTTGTTAACACAATTAGTAATCTTTTTTCTTTATGTAACTATGGTTGTGGGTTATATTAACAATGTTCAAGTATATGCCAATTTGTAAGTCTGACTGACTTGTGAATATTGACTTATTTGTAATATTGTGAATCTTTGTTTCTTCTTTCTTATAATTTTCAAAAGCAAATACAAAATAACAAGAAATAATGAAAATAACTCTAAACAGACGTAAGTCTGAACAGTTTCTGCCCTCTTCCTGTAGAATGCCAAGTACCTATGTTTTCCATATGATACAAGAGTAAAATATAACCTCTGTGCATCTTAAAACCACTCTCTGCATTAGATAAAAAGGACTTCAGAACATTCTTAATTATGTATTATTTGCCTGTATTTCACATTTGCATATGTGAACACCTTTCTTAACTCAGTGGGAGTTTGGTATACAAGAAATGCACAGTCTGATTCTGATGTCTTTGATTATCTACATGTTATTTGAAATATTTTCCCCTTTTGAAAACAAGAAGAAATATTTTTATTTCCACCGAAATAGTAACACAAAAAATGTGTAAATCTATGCTTTCTGCAAATTTATCTGTAACTGTGGTGGGGGGCTGTAGTTATGCAAGTGTGTGTTTGCAGGATAAAGACTGCTTCTCTTTTTTTTGTTTTCCAAACCAATTGTAAATAAGCTGCTGTGTATTGGAACGTGTGCAGCAAACTTTAACAAAGTGCTTTCCTCTTTGGATTTCTAAATTGGTTTTTAGAGCAATCTGTTGGTTGCCATTTTATCTATTTAAACAAACACGATAACAGAAAAATGCAACTATGGGCTGTGGTGTTATGAAACATGAACAGTTAGAGTTAACACAACTGTTAAATCTTACTAATGATTCTATCACCAGTAAAATACATTAGCACCAATAATTTTATTAAAGTAGGTCATTCATCTAGAATAAAAAGGTAGAAGAATGTGAATTAAATGCCAAGCGTGCTAACTCCCCTGTACTTGTTAACATTGAATGTGATGCCCTGTAGGCCTTCCTCAGTATCGTTAGGAATAGATTACCTGTCAGGAATATGTATGGCATATTCAAATAAGCACTGCGCATATTTTTAAAACTGATATGATATGAATCCATGTAGACCAATTTTAATAGTTCAAAATGAGTCATAATTCTTGTTAACAATACAGTTATTTTTAAAATTTGCAGCAATAGTGGTCCTTTTTTATTTTCCTTATTGAAATTAAATGATATGCCTTAGGTGAGTCATTCATCACTGTTAAAGGAACTTGCCTTCCGTTGGAGTTTTTGAGCTTTTATTCGTATGTATAATGCATTTCCTACCATTTTTAGTTTTATTTTTCTACATGTAAGTTGCTGCATGTATTTTTATATGGTTTTGTATTTTTTTAAATTATGACACTGTTTTTCTAGAACGTTGTATTTATATTTCTGTGTGGCTTCATAGTGAATGATTTTCCCATTGCAAGGCAAAATACATAACTGAATTTGCATTTTTCATATAATAATCTAGTTTGCTTTCTTGTAATGTACGTTTTATAAACTAAAATAAAAATGCCATCCCTTGGGGCAGGGATAAAGCAAATGACGACTTTGAAAACAAAGCTAATAAAACTACAGGATGGAGTATGAAGAAAACAGTTTAGAATTTAATGTACTGCAGGAGTTAACTAAATCATACATTTAGATAAAAGTATTTAATTTTGGACAGAGAAACATACTTTCTGCTTTCAGTAAGGCCTAACAATAAACACTAGCATAAATGTAATCATAGTTAAAACTGAAGTACAGTGTTAAGTAAATAATTCACTGTAATTAGTCTAACTTGTGTTGTCTGAGAGTATATTTAATGTTTTCGCTATAATATATAAATCTGTTATCAGAACAGATGGATTCCCTGTGTATTGCATTTCTGTGATATAGGGTGAAGAGTTCACGTGAGCATTGATTATGCAACAGGTGCTGTTCTGGGGGACAAAGAGATTAATTCTGGTTTGTCTTAGATATGTTACAAAGAATGTCTTGCAGAAGTACCTTAAATTGTGTTGAGAAGCCATCGGAAACGCATCGCTTCCGAAACAAATTGGAAAAGTAAACAGATTTTTGGGGTGCCACTGTTATTCAATTGATTTGCGCAGCCCTGTCATTCCTGTTAATTATGTTAGTGAAGAATATCAGTCCTTTCCTTTCTCCTTTTTTTTTTTTAAGTGTACTTATCCTTTCTTAAAATTGAAATTAATAGCTTTTCAGTTTTTTTATTAATACCTTTTCTCTTTCCAGGTCTTAGGTGTGATAGTTGCAATTTTGGATTTAAAGCTCTCAGATATTCTAATGAAGATGGATGCGAGCCTTGTTGGTGCAACAGCCACGGCTCAGTGAACCAATTCTGCAACCCTCTCTCCGGGCAGTGCAATTGTAAAGAACGAGTGAAAGGGCTTCGCTGTGACACCTGCATGGACAACTTCTACGGGCTGGATGTAGCTGGTTGTAAGGCTTGTGCATGTAACGTTGCAGGGTCGCTTTCTGGAACTGTGTGCAATGCGAAGACGGGGCAATGTGCATGTAAACCGAATATTGGAGGAAGACGATGCGACGAATGCCTGGATGGCTACCACAAATTACAGGAAAGTCACTCCTTTGTTTGTCTGCCATGTAACTGTGATAAGGCGGGTACGGTAAATGGCTCTCGGCTTTGTGACAAATCAACAGGACAGTGTCCTTGCAAAGCTGGCGTAACTGGCCTTCAGTGCAACCAGTGCGTGCTTCATACGTACAACCTCAGCGTGAGCAACCTCCTCGGCTGCCAGCGCTGCGACTGTGACGCTCTGGGCACGCTGGCAGGAACAGTTTGTGACCACATTTCTGGACAGTGTGTCTGTTTGCCTCAGCGTCAGGGGAGAAGGTGTAATGAGTGTAAACCAGGTAAGGAAATTGAAAGACAATCTATTTGATGTAGGAAGTTTTGCGCTGTTGGATACCATCATAGTTCCTGCACATTTCAATATATGTTTAGGCAGCTTCATGTCTGGCATGTCTGTGACTTATGTTATTAATTATTTGTCCTTTTCTTCCTAACAGTGTGAGTGAGAAGAAAGTATTAACATCCTAATCACTGTCAAATATTTATTCTATTGCCAGACGTTGTATAATTTCTGTCATTAGTGCAGTTTCAACATGTCCAAAATAAGGCTAGGCATAGTTCTTCTAGATAATGAGAAAATATACAAATCGTCACGGCCTGCTCACCACATAAGAGGTAAACTAGAATAGTTTGATGAACAGCAGCTATCCTCATAATGAAAAACGTGGATTTGGAAGGCAGAGTGCAAGCCATTCGGGAAGGCCACTTCATGCATAAAGCTGAGCACGGTGAGATGGTTGCTTAAACTTCGGTTTAAGTGAGATGATACGGAGATGGCTGCTTAAACTTTGAAGCTGGCAAATGCGCCGTTTAAAAAGCATTCGGCTGCCTTGCTGTGTTGAGGATGTGCTGGCTTTCACAAGCACCGCTTACAGTTCAGCCCTGCCAAGAGGTAACACTGCAGTTGCTACCTATCGGTTCAAGATGTTCTACCATGTTACTCTAAATAGAGTTTAAGTGTTCATTGCAAGTGAGAAGCTCTGTAGCTATATTTTAATGTTTTTGTTTTAAAAAGTAGGTGGGTAAAGTGAAACTATAGGTAATATTAACCTACCCTTAGTAGTAATATTAAACAGATTTAGTTCAAGTTAAATACATATGCAATTTATTAAAGTAGCAGGTCACATTAAGAGGTACATTATAGCTCCATTGGTTTTAATATGCCATTCAATAATTTGAACAGAGGTTAAAAAAGCTGCTTAACCTCCATTAAGTATTTTTAAAAATACTTTCATTTAAATTATTTTAGGTACATATACTAATAAATAAGGCAGTGTTCTGTTTTTCTTAGTTCCTCCTCCAGTGCTATTTGACCTGCTAACCCTCTACAGCAGCCACTTAATCAGAGATCGGCAGAGGAGTGATGTCAAGGCTTCCCGAGTCAGTGACCGCCCTTGTCCTTGAAAAAGAAAGGCCAGGGTTTATGCAGAACTAAATGGTTTAAAAAGGTTTAATTGATAGTATGAACAGATTGGTTTGTAGAAAAGCTTACATGGCACTCAAAGGAGAATAATTCCATGATAGTTCCTGTTAAAAAAAAAAAATCTCACAAAAAATCTCACTGTAAGAATTGTTTTTACATTTTCTAAGTAATAAGTATAAGCATATACGTACTGAACACTGAGCCCTCTTCTGCAAGTGAAAGTATAAATCCTTACCATTGTAAAAGCATTGTATTGCTTAGTGTAGCACAGTGTAGAAATCTGTTAGTTAGTAGTATTTAAAATAATGTCCCATTGCAGCACACCTGTGTGCTTTGATAAAATTTGAGAGTTTCCAAAAGTTATCAAAATCTTAATGCGAGAAGAGTTGCCAATGGGAAAAAATTCAAACTGGGGGGAATTTTGGGAAATTATTTTATCATGACTTAATTTTTTTAAAAAAAAACACAACACGTTCCAGAGCATTCAGCCATGTGTTTCATGTATTAGGCCATATCCATGACCATCTTCCAGTTTGTTCTCATGTAAGTAATTTTTTAAAGTAATGGTGTATGCAACAAGATGAACACTTGATCCTAACATGAAACCAGATGAAAGAGAAGTTTTACCTTGCATATTAACTTGCTTTAGAGATGTCCTAGGTTGCAGTGGTAGAGAACGGATTTTTCCAGCCCCCAAATGGTAGTGAACTGTTAGGCAGTTTGTCCCTGTCTTATTCTGGGACTGTGTTAGTACACCAACTGGGATTTGTGCCATACAAATCCTGTTCAACATATATCTTGGATCCTGTGATGAGAGAAGCAAAGCTGTTTAAAAAAAAAAAAAAGGCAAAAGCATTTTGTAAATTCTTTACTTAGTGGCCACGTTTTTTTGTGGAGCAGTACTTAGTATGGAAAAGGTGTAAAACAGCACGTAGGCCAGGCAGCAATACTGAGTTTTTGTGTATGTACTACCTCTCTTCTTGGCCAGAAGAATGTGAAGTATGTTGCCATAATGTTATCAGCGTTGTTAACTGTGCGTTTTGAAGTACAGACTGTGGTTTAAGAAACCAGCATTACTGCCGTAGTTGGTAAGCATGTAAAAGTGCTAAGGAATTGTTCGGGTGTGCCTTTTCCATGAGCTATATGGTGGGAGAAATAATAAGAGTATGATTAAAAAAGGAAGCTGAATACTTAGCTATGACTTTCATTCTTCCTTTTGAAGAGTATGTTTGATTGACAAATGTGATCAGTTATGGTTGAATTGGAAAAAAATCTGAAAAAGAATAAGCGTAATACTAGTTATATACATAGATCTTGTAGAGATTTGCAGTGGCTGTCTTAAAATTGGAAATTGGCTCTATTATACAACAGTGGATCCTTCATAAAGCAACTTTTATGAGCCCTTCTAACCTTGCTGTAAATTAAGCTTGCATTAAGTTGTTTCTTACTCTTTCCTGCCAAATTCTAGGTGGTGGAAGTAAATAATAATAATGGTTATGACAAACAGTATGAATTTGTAATCCAGTGTCTCTTCTCTTTTTGTCTGCAATTAATCATGTTAATTTACTTATAAATTAGTTGGGGGAAAGACTTTCTCCCATTTCTCTATCCCTCGCATTTACTTTAAAGCCAATTTTTTACTTGCTACTTCTGAAAAAAAAAATAAAAATTGTGGTAGTCTCTAGAAACTTAGTTAAACTTTTAGAGTATTTCTTAAAGATTATTATAAAAAAATATCATGCCAAATCCTTCACTGCTTTACAGTGGTTGAGGTGTTATGACACTAGGAGAGCCAGGATGTTTAACATTAAGGTATAGATTCTTTATAATTATGAATTTCACCGCTATGTCAAAACTAGTACAGGCTGTAGTGATCAGTCCTGCTCAGCTGACATGAATTTATTTTCTAGGGAGCTGCTTGTTTACCCCCAATGGTCTTAGACGTTAGTTTCATGCAAAATTTCAGATGAACAAGGATCTGGTTTAGCCTGAGTGCTTATCATTTACTGCAGCTATAAACTGGGTCCTGAAGAAGTGCTTTGACCTTCTGCAGGAGTCCAGGCTTAAACTTGTTTCCCATCTTCCTGCTACGTTCTTTGAGTGGAGTTGTTCATTGTGCTCAAGAGTGACATTGCTGGGAAATGGTCTCCTCTATTTATGCACAGGATGGGCACTGCACTGCACAGACAACTACGGGATGAGATAATACATGCCGCCTCGCTAATAACTTCAAGCTATTCCGTCTCTGTGGTGGCTCAGTTCGGGGCCTCTCTGGAATAAAGTGCCAACAGCATGGTTTTTTATGATGCGAATGTATGTTAACTGGAGACTGATATCACTTCACTGTCCACTTGAGATTTATCTCGCTGAGGACCAGAGGCTAAACTTGAACAAAGATTTGAGCAGTAAAATTCTAATGTTTTCAATTTGTTTAGTTCTTCTGCTATTTGGATATGAGCTCACAGCGCAACGCTGCTGCAAAGGCAGAGAATACCACCCTAGGGGTGTATATATAAAGCTATCTCTTGTAAGACAAAATAAATAATAAGGCCTTGGGCGATATGACATGTTACAATACAATTTTGGGCTCTTTATTATAAAGCAGGACATCAGGAAGTTATTGGACAGCAAAAAACGTTCGGTAACGGAGGACATGACTAACAAGAAACTGATGGAACTTCATCTGAAGAGAGGGGGAGTGTGTCTGAGAAGTCTGTGCAAATACTGCATATCTGAGTAATGGCTGAAACTCTTCTATTGAGGTTGTGCTGTAATAATTAGTAGTAATTTGCTGACCGAGATAGAAACTCCTATCAATGACCCTATCTTATGATTGGTGTTCAAAGACAGGCACTTGCAGTTGACTAGTGCCAGTTAACAGTGTGTCACCATCGTCACTTGCAGAACTCTCATACGTTGTTACATTTTTAATCAAGCGTACCACTCCAAAAGGGAAAAAAAAAAACAACAGAGCAATTTGTGTGAAAAACCTGGTTAAACGTCCATTAATAATCAGGTAAAAATGGAAAAAAATTTTGAAAAATCATGTAATTTCTTACGGCTGTGTTGTTACTTGAATTGTCTTCTGACAAGACATATGGAAAAGAAATTGGTAGGAATGGAAGAAGCCCATGCATAGCAAAATAGATTATGCAAGTGGTATAGCATCATTAAAAAAAAAAAGCATGTAAAAGCTCTTTTGTTTGGAATTTGAGGTGAGGCTATGAATAATGGGTAAGTTCTTCAACGACCAGATTAGAGGTGTATAAACCGTCTATCTAACTGTATTTATCAGTAATGTGTTAGAGACTTGCATAGATAAAGATTGCTTGTGAAGGTAATAGGATGAAAGATACTATAGCAGAAGCATACCAAATATGCTGTGGGGAAGGTGAAGTGAATGCTCTAGTTCATAACTGGAAATAATAGAACAGCAGCAGGACAGGATTCAGAATGAAAGATTTTTAATAGCAGATAAGTAACATTTTTTCATCAGTTTATTAGTTTCTGTAAAAGTATTTGTGTAGGATAAAAGCTCTGTGTTGAGGAGGAGTAAAATGTAAATTTTGAATAGACCTGGGAAGGACCATCAATTGTAGTTTTTCCGAAGAAATATCATCATGTGTTAAAGATTAAGCCAAGCACTGGTTCAGAAAGACTGAGAGACTTTCTTAAGAAAATATGTGCATTTCTTGTATTCCACAGCTGCCCATTGTCAGAGATGAGATCCCAGACTAGAACAGACAAATGCCTGTTCTATGTTATGGTTTTGTGTTTCTGCTGCGTGTGGTGCATTAATTAGTACCTCTCGTGTCCTTGGGTCTTTACTTTCCCCACAGTTAATGTGCTCCCCCTACTTTGCATTTGCTCTGTCTAAAATAAAGTCTGAAGAGAGAGAATAAAAAAATCAGAGTTGGCAACTGGAGGATGAATAATCCTTTATTCATTGGCTTTGCAAAGTGCCAATGCGAAGATTTAGCTGCTCAGCTCTGCAGGAAGACTATATTGCTTTATTTGAGTTGATGTGTGTGTTACCTAAGCTTTGGTTCTGTTGTTTCATCCCTGATGATGCACAAGTTAATAATGACTTACTGTGTTCACTTTTTGCGTATTGTCTGTTCTCAAAATCCCTTTCTCTTCCAGGTTTTTATTTTTCTCCATCCAGTGTCACTGGCTGTCTGCCATGCCTGTGCCACATAGCTGGTTCAGTGAATCAGAGCTGTGATAAACTAACTGGCCAGTGTATTTGCCAAGATGCCTCTGTAACAGGACAGACATGTGAACGTTGCAAAGAACTTTATTTTGGATTTGACTCTGTCACAGGGAGGTGAGTATTTCTTTCTTACAGGTCATTTACAACCTCCTTGTTATATTTTTCTGAGAGTAGCTCATTCAAAGGTTTAGTGACAATGAAAAGGTGTGCTCTAGTTATATTAATCCTTCCCTGAATTCATGTGTGCACTCTGTATAACATGTGGTACGTCATATAACCCTCTGTGCTCCCATGAGCTGAAGGAAATAGAAGTATTTGCCACAGATTTAAGTAGAAACAACATGAAAGCTGTATAATGCTAATGCCTACCTAATGTTATAGCTATTTGGTAATTGTTTCTCTAAATTTCTCTGCATCTTCAGTAAGCTGTGTTGGTTTCTGAGGTGTTAATCATTGACTATTAAAATACAGGTGATGTGCCATTCATATAATCAGTGAATGCTTTTGAAGATCTTAAGAAGATATTTTAATGGAGAAAAAAAAGTGTAAAAAATTATATATCCCGTCCTTCCAAATATTTTTTATCAGCAGCAGTAGAAATAATCACAGCACCTTTCCTCTTAAAAATCTGTTGTTCTGAAGCAGTGTATTCCTTTTCAGCATTTAGTTATGTGCCACAGGGTAAATTGTTTATCTACGTAGCCTGGGGCCTCTAGGTACACTGAAATTATATGGATATATTCCCTGGAATGTAAGGGGAAAAAAACGTATCTATAGGTAGTGCATTGTTATTCACTATTGCTCTATCTTTCTTTTCCAGGATCATCTTTCTTGCGTAATCCCCACAATCTCAATTTCCTTTTAAATATTGTCCAGAAAGATTGCACAGCTCTAAAGCTATCATATTTTCATGCAGACTGATGGCGTTAAACTGTTTTTTTTAGATTTAGTATTTTTGCCTTTAAAAAAACCACAACCACAGGCAGAAGCAAAATCTGTACAACGTTCCCCTCCCCATGCTCCTTTTCCCCAGCTAGTGTGGGGTAGACATGCTTTTAGGCAGTGATTATCAGTGCAGTCTTGCATATATTTGACATTATTCTGCAGATTTTTCACTTTAACTTTTATGTTACTGTCACTCATTAGGAGATTTTAAAAATTATTTTTTACTGTTGCGGGTCACAGAGGCATCTGCTAATGGCCATAAAGTAATTTGTAGGAATAAGGACTTCCTATTTGCACTTCCTGTCATTTCTAATGGTAAAGAATAAAATGTGTGTAATATTAAAGTTCCCTTTTAAGTATATTTTCCTTATTATTAATCATCTTTTTTTTAAACTTGTAATAGACCTTTTTTTCCCCTCTCAGTTTTACCAGGTAATAGAGAGGTTTGTGTCTGTGTTAAGCAATAGCTTTCCTGAACTAGATATTGGCCTTCAATTACCTGCATTTTGAGCTGTCTTCTGAAATTCAAAATGTGGAAATATTTAGAATTACCTAGATCCGGATCTTGTTGTAAAGATAGAAAGGTTTTTACAGTTCTGGAATTTGAATCAGAGTTGGCTTTAATGCCTTAATACTACTTAATCCTCATGACAGTATTGAAGACTGCTCTGGTAGTACATTAACATGATTAACTTGTGTTGCATATGCTTGGCTTCCTTTTGGTTATCATCATCTTGGGCAATGTACCTCTGTTCCTCAGGCAGAAACGTTTATCCACTGAAAATGATAATCCAAGTCTTTATTTGTTAATCTATTTTAATCCACTTCTTTAACTGTTAATATCTTCTTGAAAAGAGTAATATGCTTTTTCTTTCTCCATAAAGTTGCAAAGTCATTTAAACCATCCTTGCTTCAAGTGTCTTAAGAACTCTATGGGTATGGAATGAAAAGGATATGAGCTGTTTGTAGTGGAAAAGATGTATCTGTCTTGGCAAAATAGTAGAAAAGGAGCAAAAGTTATAACACGCAGAGACTGTGATGCTTTGAAATTATTCCACTCTGAGGAATGTATGTGTAAGCTGATTTATTTTGTGATGTTTTGGAGATAAAACTGGAACTCCGTATTTTTTAATGCATTTCAGCTTATAAAGCAGGAAAATTGCCTGGGCAATTAAAGAATTAGAAATACTGGGTGTTTGCAGTGGTCTGAACAGGTCTGTAATCGTTGTGGGCATTGGTACACATTTGAAATGCTTTACTTCTGTATTGTTTACTATAATGAACTGGTCAATGAAGATCACAAATTGTTTATCTATATATATGTCTTGACAGATTACTGTTTATGAAATCCATTTAGCAAGTGAGGTTTTCCCATAAGGATGAAAAATGAAGATTTTAAACAGATTGCTGGAGAGGCTCTAACTGCACCTAGAGAGTCAATGTAATAAAGGTTTCTCTATATTAATATTACAAAAACCATTTATCCTCGCAAAATCAATATTGCAATTCATCTTGGCCTGACGTTTCTCTTTCCATGTTTTAAAAGTCTGTTTTCCTTGATTATATCTAATTCTGTTTTAATAAAACTCAAATATATTTGACTCAGAGTATCCTGAAGAAGTATTAACAGGAATGCTGAAAATATTTCTGACGCGATTAAAAGTTTCAAAGAATTAGTTATTTTTTTTAAAAAAAACCCACGTAATTGACTGAATCCCTAATGCTGACTGAAAATCATGAACTGTGCATAGCAACAAAGCCAGTTCTAGTGTTCTGCAGTTTAAGAAAATGATGCATGCGGTGAGACAAATATAACGTGTAATCCTCTGGAACAGGGTATGATGACATGTATGCTGTTGTTTGCAGGATCTGGAGCCTCATTCAGTATAGGTGGAGGTAGGGAGCCCACACTTTTCCTAGAAGAAAATGCAACAAGCGGAAAGCAGCAGCCCCACCCTGCCAGGCACTGAAAACTATTACTGTGACTGTACGTGTATGTGAGTTTGATTGTCTCATGTGTGAATGATAATGAAAACTGGAATACTCAAGGGACCCTTATTCAGAAGAGCTGCAGTAAGAGAAGCTTGTCTTTTACTGTGTATCTATTGAGACAGTTTGTTAACAACCCAGCTCCAACAAAATATGTACTAAATGCGTACATGTAACGAAATTATGAAATAATAAAGCACTGTCTTACTGAGCAAATAATTCTGTCTTCGTTTTTTCTCTTAGCTAAACTGTTTTTTTCAGTCGTGACATTTAAATAGTCTAAACAAAACCTCTGTTTGAAGGGGGATTTGGATGCACTGTCTACAGATGAAAAGACTTAATACAGTTTGAAAAAATTGCCCTTTTCTCTTGACTATAAAAGAGAGCAAACTACAGTATAGCGGTTTCCAAGAGAGAATGTATTTTATTTATTCCCAAAAGGATATTAGTCCATAAAACAAATTTGCAGCTTATTTTGCAGCTTTAGCTTTTATCAGCCTTTTTAAGGGTGTTGAATGATTACCCAGGAGATCACACAGCACGAGCTGCTTTAGAGTAAAGGAACACTAATACAGAGAGCTCTGTGATGGGCAGAAAATGTATGTGAAGAGTTTTCTTAAACCTGTTTAAGAATCTGTCACATTTAATGTCTATTTCACTGATTATTGACCTGAATTTTAGTGTCCTAATGCAAAAACCATTTCCACCCTCCCCTCCTCTCTCCCTTGCCTTAAAAAGCCAATACCTAAAACATAACTGAGCTCACTTTTATTTCTGCCTTCATATAGATAGATAGAGACAGACCCAAGGTAATGGTGATGACTGGGATAATGGCAAAGTAACTTGTGTAAAGGCACCACCACCTGTTTCCTCGGATCTGGTGAAACTGGCCAAGGATCAGCCAAATATAAATCAGCAACTGTTGTCTAGTCTTAGTGTTAGCAGGGCAAAGGGGACACAGCATGACTGTCTCTCCCTTGGACTTCTCCAAGGTCTTTTTGCTGCTTCATCATCTTGGGACCTGGCATCTGGAGTAATTTAAGATTCCCTCAAGGCTGATGTTGCTTATGAGTGAACTGTAGATTTCCCAGTATGTTATAGCTGCACTGTACAGTTCCACGTTTCTCCCAGTGCATGTTTTTTCAAAGTACTCTCGATCTGCAGCAATTAAAATATAGTGAAATTAGAATCTAAAGTGAGAAGTTTTATTTGCCATTGTTGACTTTCTGTTATGACCAATACTGGCAGTCTGTATTGCAGTGGGTAGCATAACAGTATTTGCAGTAAGGAAAAAATTGATTTGCTTAACTTCTGAGATGTTCTGAGTCTTTGAATATTTGCATAATCTGGCATTGGTATCCCTGCTATAAATTAACATCAGTGGGGAAATAGCATATCAAGTGAAAAATAAGTTGATTGAGAGAGATTTCACATGCAAAAGCCAAAGCATAAATTAATCCTGAAAGTACTCTACTGATGCCAGAGAGATTTACAGAATTGAAATGTAGCATTTGTGTGATACCAATGCTTTTAAATCTTTTGTTCTTTTTAATTAAAAAAATATTTAATGTACACATTTAATTAAATATTCTTTTTTGTTATTTTCAGTTTTGTCCATTGGGCTGCAAAGAAAATGTACTTTCTGTTATATTCATATTTCTACTATTTTGTTTCCTTTCACTGTATTAATCTCAGGGGGTTTTCTCCCAACTTTTGTCTACATTTACTCTCTTTTATTCGCAGCATGTTACTTTTTTCAACTTCAAGTTGCCTTTGTGGACAAAAAATTAGTAATTGATTCCTTTTTGAACAAAAGCCTGGTTTCCCCTAAGTTAGAAGGTTGCATATTTTGTGCAGAAACATATGAAACTGGTTACACCGGTATCATTGAAGTTTACAGCTTGGCGAGAAAGGTTGTAAGTGCAGCAGGAATGAGTGCATGATGTGGTTATGGTTATTACCACATGTTATTATCCAGTTTGTGTATGAATCAATATATATATACAAGCTCTTTAATCCTAAGCAGTTTTTTATCTAAATTAGAATATTATTCTGGCATTGAGATGTTAATGTTTATTTTTATAACAGGCACCTTTTTTGTAAGTTACTTTTTTTCTTATCAGGTTAATAGATTTTCTACTGAGTCTCAGGCTACCGGACTGTTTATGATTTTTTAATTATGTTACCCAAGAGTCTTTTAAACAAAACCCTACTGTGCTTAACTGGAGTGTTAATGTGTTTTGATCACTTCCTTGATTTGTTTTTGTTTGTAGATGTCAGCACTGTAATTGTCATCCTGCAGGAGCCATTAGTGGGACTTGTCATCTTGTTACTGGACAGTGTGTTTGTAAACAATTTGTAACTGGCTTGAAATGTGACAACTGTGTTCCCGATGCTAGTAATTTGGACGTCCACAACCTATTTGGCTGCAGTAAAAGTAAGTGGATGTTAGGTCTTAAAAGCATGTCTTTCAAATTAATGTTTTTTTATTGATTTAGTGAGTATTAAATTAGGTCAACTGGGTTTGACTTTTTTCTCCCCCCATACTTCTGGTCCCCGAAGTTTGGGTAAGTTTTCACTGTGAGTATCTTAGGATTGTTTTCTAGAGAGATGTAGAGAATGCTTCATGTCATCCACACAGCTTATGCTTGCAGACCAACTCAGGGGAGAAGTAATGGCCAATAGTTCTCTTGCGCTTCCCACCATGTTCTTTGTGGTGTCCAATGCAGAGTTCATCTTTTAGTCACACGAGCACAATCGGATTTGTACAATTTGTGCTATTAACAGGAGGCAGGAGACCTGTCTTCAGAAGATCTGAAGAGCAAAAGGTCCGTTGAAGACCTGCTCCTGGTGATTAAGTCAAAATCCTCTCATCAGTGCAATGTAGCTTTACCTTACTCTTCCTGGGGCTTTTTTTTTTTTTGGTCAGTTCGGGAAAATGTGATGTGGTGTAATAGAGCATCAAAAATAAGTGCAGGGCGGTGGGGGGGAGGCTCATGCTCTGTTGATGGTGAGACCATGAGTTGTGGTGAAACACATTGCAATGGAACATCTGCACTTGCAACGAGTCTGGATGTGAAGAGATGGCACCATTTCAACCTTTGTTTGTGTCATAAGTACTCAAAATTAAACATTCAGATTTGCTCACCAGTGCATAGTCACTAAGCTGGCAGGGATTTCAAAGTAGTATGGGAAAAATACTATATGTAATAAGAAACTAAATTTTTAAGTTGCCTTCAGTTCGATGCTCAGAAACAGGCTTTGAGGACGACATACCATGCAATGTCAAACTGTGGGTAGCTAATTCTGAACAAGTTGTGTTACGTTTTTGTGAAACACCTTTAATGTTGTACAGAGTTAACAGCCCAGCCTTGGAAGTCATGTAGCCAGTGAGTGACGTACTCTGCAGATGTTAGTTGGTCGCTTCTGTCAGCAGGCCTAATTAATAACGACCACAGTGGTCCTACTGTGAGAGTTAGCTTAGGTAGCCATGTGTAATGCAGTGACAGGGTTAGACATTCCCAAGAGATTTCTGGAGTGTGTTTCTGGATCCTCCTTTGACAAAATAATTCTTTTGTGTATTCTGCATAGGTATTTATATGACGTTCATCATTGTGATATGTCTATAGATTTGCAGGCAGAGATGTACGTGCACAGAGTTTGTTTACAAGGACAAACAGTGCTCGCTTTGATTCCAGTTTGTATTTCATTATAAAAAGGTTTAAATTTCAAATAATGTCCATTGCAGAATACATAGCACTATAAATGGGATAGAATGAAGAGACCAATTTGTTTTCAAAGATGATTTTTTTTTTCTCAGTTTGGAAGTGTGTAGATACAGTTTTGTTTTGTTTCTCCCCATACTCTTCTGTAGAAGGCATAGTATCTATTCATTGTGCAGATAGTTGATTGGCTTGTTGTTTCTTTAAAAAATGTAGGATGCTTCAACTGAATGTATAATAATAATAATACATGGCACTTTTATGATGCTGTTCATCTTCCAAGTGCTTTGCAAACATAAACTAACCTACTTATTTATGTTGGGATATACATTGGATAAAGGTCAATGGCAATTCAACTACAAAATTGGTTAATAATAATATGACATAGATAAACAATATCGTAGATTTTTAGCTAGAAAAAATACATCAGGCAGTATTCTAAATGACAAGCGGAGTCCTCTTCTGGACATAAATGATATAGCAATTGTAATCTTTTGGTTATTCCTACCAAAATATTTTGACTTGTTGCACAGAAATGGAGCTTTGCGTAGCTTGATATTTGTCATTATTTTCATTGTGACGCAGTGTTTTTTTGACACATATCATTACTGGTTCCAAGTCTTTGCCAAGGCAAGCAAACATTAGTTGCTCTCACTGTCCAACTAACATTATTTAAGGAAAAGACCTACTCTTTTTTTCCTGAACAACAATATCATAGGTGCTCCATAAAAAATCTGAAATACAGTACATTGCTTATACATCTAAAATGTAAAACAGCAAATGTGGGAGCAGTGTGCAATAGTGTGAGACTGAGAATGGAGGTAATGCTGGTAAATTTGTATGGTTGTGCAGGTCTTGTAAGCATGTATTACATGGCGATAAACTTTCAAAAATGCTGAAGAGATGTAGGAGCACCTGTTTCCTTTGATTCTCAAACTTTACTCCTGTAGACATTCACTTCCTAACTGAGCTGAACTCAAAAGCTCTAGATTGGCAGCAAAACAGCCTATGCTTTCTAATGGGAGATGGTAATTGTGTCTTGTTCAGTTCAATGAACTCTATAAATACTTCCTGCTATTCGCTGGCTGGGAGACTGCAGTAGGAGCAAGCATTATCCTACTCTAAATAAAGAGCTTCAACTCACATTTTAGATCCGTGTTAAAAACTCAGATGTAATGTTACCCACTGATGTTGGCATAAGTCTCTACACCTGTCGCTTGTGTGGCTTGAAGCCCTCATGTCGGTTTTTGTCTACAGCTTTGCTCTTTGCTTCTTGTCTGCTGTTAGCTTGGCTGAACAGATTTTGATAATTAACTTTTGATGAATTATGTATATTAAGCAAATAATCACATAGTGAAGATGGTGATAGTTTATAAACAGAAGGAGAAAAAATTAATGAAAAAACACATGTTTCTAATGTTGTTATTTTCCTGTGATGCTTAATGTAAGCAAGAAAAACTTATTAGGTGGTTCTGGATCTGCCTCCTGGTAGCTTACTCCGTAGGTTGATTTTTGTACTGTCCTCAGCTCTTCTCATTCCTGGAGCAAAATGTTTTCCTCTAGATCCACACTCCTCTGTTTTTCCCTCCTGTGGTAAAGAAGGTAGGGAAATGGCACAATTTGCCTTTGAGTCAAGCTATAGCAATGACAAGCTGCCAAAAGAGACCAGTCGTGTTCTGTGCTGATGCGCGGTGTGCTGGGGGTGAGGGAGTAGTGCTTTCCTTAGTGTAACAGGCTGGCTGGAGACCTCAAAGCAGGACGTGGACTCGTGCTCTGACTTGAATAATAACATAAATATGTTTATGTGCAAGTGTGTATGCATGTGTGTATATCTAGACATATAAAGTTTAATTTCTGAGTAATCGCCATTGTCTTAGAAGAGGCCATGATTGTACAGTTGGATTACAAAAGAAACATAGGAGGAACTTTGCTTTTTCTGGAAATGTGAGACTTTTGGCTTGTGAACGTCAGTGTTTTTTTTCTCTTTATTGATACTAGTGCAATTAAGTCGCACATTTTCTGAAGTTAATGGAGGTGATAGCAGAGTAGTATTTTGGTAAATACGAATCTCAAGCTGGTTTCTTAAAATGTTAGACACCTCACTTGCGCTGATTTAAATTTCATTAGAAATAAATGGAAGTGAATTGCCTAAAGAACCTTCAAGATTTGCCCTTTTATGTTTTTTGTCATTTAATTAAGTAGGCTTATTGTAACACTTCAGTAAAATTTGTAGTTAGTTGGACTTTGCATTTCAGTTCTAATAGAGGAAGTTATGCCCGGCCTATGCTAAGATGCAATGAATGCTGCAGAAAAAATAAATTATGATTGAACTATAGATGTCATTAATGTGACCAGATAAACATGTTCCTGTTTTATAGAGGTATTGAAATAATTTTTTTTTTAAAAAAAGTGTTTGCAAAACTGTGGTGTACTTGCTTTAATTTGGGCGCAAAGAGAAATTAATTTTATTTGTCATTTGTTTAAATGTATAAATTTGTTTTGCGTACTTAGATAAAAAGCTGTGTTGGAGAGCATTTGGATGGATCAGTTTAGTCTATTAAAGTCTTGCCTTGAATGAGTGTCTATTTACTTGATGGTTTTTATTGGAAGAAAACTCAGGAGTTTCTTTGCATTTTTATTTGAATTTGTGTGCTTATTATCTTCATTTTTACGTCCTTTGCTTTTTGTGTATGTTTTAGCTCCATTCCAGCAACCACCTCCTACAGGAGAAGTTCTCAATTCCTCTGTTATCAGTCTTTCGTGGAGTGCCCCTGATTCTCCAAATTCTAACAGGCTTACTTACCAGCTGTATAGGGATGAGGCTGAAATTTATACAACCGAAGATTACTACCCTTATAGTAAGTATTTATAGGAACATGGCATCAAAGACTTTGTGTTTGTGTGTGTACATATCTATAGAGATGTGCAATTTTTCTTAATTATTTCTTGTTTCGCTCATTATCACTTGCTATGATTTTTGAATACATTATTCTATTTTCCTTTAGTGAGTTACTGTTCCGTGTTACTAATTTTGTTTAAAAGAAATTAATACTCCAGTCTAAAATCTGGCAAACTGAGTCACACAAAATGGCTGATAATTTTTTACTTTTTAATCTGAAAACCTTTAATTGACTTACCAAAAGCATTCCCTGAAAATGTACACAGGCTCCAAAATCTAAGAGGCAAAGTTCCAGAGAAAGAATTAGGGCAAATGGAAGAAGATCATAATGTGCTTAAACTCGCTTTTTTCATCCTCCTGGTTTTAAACTGTTAACAGATTAGGAAAGCTTTTTGTGGTCTCTAACTTTTAGCACCTTCTGTTAAGCTATCAGTGTAGCTCCTGATTTGCCTTTAGCAGCACCACTTTTCTCATGTTGAAGCTTGCAAAGGGATCCTCAGAAGGCAGTCCTCAAGGATTCGACGCTGTCCTAGCTGGAAAGGCCATTTTGTGCTACTGTTCATCCTCTTATCAAAGAAAAGGAGCTGGATTTGGATACTGCTGTTAGGTATATGGCACACAAGTGTGTTTTTTGAGAAGACTGGTGTGGTCTAATGCCAGTAATGCTTGATTTCTGTTCTAGCAGCTTCTTTTAGTTTGTTGCATTTTCATACTGATGCGGCATTAATATTTTGCAGAAGTTGAGTCTAATTATCGACATGTACCCTGGAGGGAAAAAAAGAGACTATTATTCAGTGGAAGCACAGATCTTTTGGCATGAACCTAGCATTTTTATGTTCTGGTGCATGCCGCTGTGTTACAATTGATTACTCTGTAGCTTATGCTGTGAATTTGGACACTCTGCCGGACATACCACGAGGAAAGGTGTGCAACCCCGTGTAAGCATGGGATTGATTGAGAGGAGAGAAAGAAACGTTACAAAAAAGTTTAAAGAGCTAATAGAAAATATTCCCATTCCTTGATTTGGTTTAAGAGGCTAACTTTAATAAAAAAAAAAGCTACTATACTTTGTTGTTATAAATTTGTGCTCTGTAATGTACTTGAAACTGAGTGCATTGTTGAGGATGTTATTTTATGACTGTACCTACATACTTTGTAGAGAGTGAAAAAATCTGAATGTGTTTAGCTGTATAACAAGGCATTAGCATGTTTCTATTTAACAAAACATTGTTTTGTAAAAGACATAGGTTTGGTTTCAAAAGACGTTTTTGACATTTCCTGGCAATCCCCCTAATTAACGATGTGAAATCATCTGCTGGTGTTTGAATATCAAGAATACGCTGTTAATGCTTTCAGGACTTTTGATAATGTTACTTTTTTCTCAGTATAGTGTGGAATTTGAAATGCTTATGAAATGCCCCAAGAGTACAACTGGATGAACATTATCTTATGACTAAATGAGAGTTTTATAGAAACATTGAACTTCCCAAGGAAAATTAAGAATAGTCTTCTAAATCAGCCTGGTGATCTGGTGGATAGTATTGCAGAATGCCCAATTAAAACAATGTTTTCCTAACTGCTGTGGGAAACCAGAGGCTCAGAAGATACCAATCCTTGTCTTGAGGATAAAATGAAATACTTGCTCTAAAATGAGGGAAAAAACCTCCAAAAGTTACTTAGAATTCTAACTCCAAATCCCATTGGTTCTAATTATTTATAAATGGAGCTAAATATGTGGTGGGGTTGCTCACCTGACAAAAGTAGAACCTTTTTGCTTTATCCAATTTTAGCTAGCCTATATTCCTAGTGAAATGAAATTACCATCTGGTGATTAGGTGTTCATCAACACTGCACGAACTTTCTCATAATGTGGAGATGGTGCTGGTTACTTTTCTGGCACATGGTATCAGCATTCTGGGCGATCTGCCTATTCTGATCCCTGTACTTGAAAAGGGAAAAGTAATGTGCTTGCTGTTGACATTGGATCTGGGGCCTGGGGCGGTGTCTGCGTTGGCCCTAGAGTCCAGGTCCATTCCAGAGGCTGGGTTTTGGGGGTTGTTTGCTTGTAGAGCTAGGGTGGCATTGGTGCAGTTGTTTCTAGAGCAGGTATGAATTCTGGAGTTTGGTGTTCCGGTAGGGAGGTGGTTCTAGATCATAGTCTAGTTTGGTTGTTGGGTCCAGATAATGTTCTATATCACTTATTGGTTTTAGATTGGGTTCCAGTTTGCTTGCTGATTCCGGAGCAGGATCATGGTTTAGCTCACTTCTTGGTTCAAGACCATGATCTAACTGTAGCTTGCTTGTTGGTTCAGGACCGCTTCTTGGCTCTGGAGCCAGGTTCTAGTTTGCCAGTTGGTTCCAGGTAATGTTCTAGCTCACGTTGTTGTTGTTCTAGATCAGGTCCCAGCTCAGCATATGGTTCTAGAGAAGGATTGGGTTCTGGGAGGAGGAAGTCCTACAATCTAGTTCAGCTGGTTTCTGGTTTTGTCATCTCACAAGGATTTGTGATAGTAGCTGCTGCTGCTAGCATTCTCTGTTGTTTTTTTTTTCTTTCTTATTTTCTTTTTTTTCCTTGCATGACTTTTTTCTTTGTGGCTCTTTTGAGTTGAGGGCCCATAGGATGGGGATCCTACCATCCCATAAAGTGCAGCTTTCCCAAGTTTCTAGCACACTCAGTTGCACTGCCTCTGTGGCCATTCTGTTCTCTGGAGACAAAACCAGAAGCTGGACACATGGCAAGCTTCTCCTTTCCGGTGTCCTTCCCAGCTACCCGTTGTCACACTCTTACTCTGAGGATTCTTGCCAGCCTGTCCAAGTCAAGTTGGCCCATCCTTGTACCCAGAAGTGCTTCTGTCAGGGCAGGTGTGTCCATGCAGCTCAGAAAGGGCGCAACCATTCTCGAGTACATTGGAGTACTTGCACCCGCTGTTGCGAACAGCATGCTAACCTGAAAGCTGAACAGGAAACAGCTGAATTTCAACGGCAAGACTGAAATCTGCCGCATCACTTACCTGCTCGCTAGTAACGCACGGGGATGTCACAATAACCATTGCTGCCACTAGCGGAGCCCTTCTGCATCCTTGCCCGAAGTACTAAGGTTTGAAAGGCATGAAGATGAGATTACCTGGTATCTTTATTGCTGGACTCCAGCAGTAAGTTTGTGATCACTATAGGTAGTTGGAGCGCTGTAAGTAATTACTGGGCTGACACTGCTGCTTTTGTACTACAATGTCAAGGGTTGAATATCTAGCAATAGTAATGATTTTGTTGTCGTCTTCTTGTTGTTCTCAGGGCTGGATTGCCAGTGCAAATGTGCAAAGAGGACTTAGAAATAGCTTAGTCCTCTCCATTTGTTTTAAAGAGGATTAAGAGTGTGCTCAATGTTCACTGTTTCTTAAGGCAAAATAATATATGGTGGTACGGTTGCATGTAAATTCATATTGTGCTGTGACAACTAAGTTGTGTAACTGCTTCTGGGATATACCCAGGAGCTATTCATGGTCATGGCTGCTAAAAAGCTATCTAGAGTAATGGAAAGTAGGGGGTGAGGATGGTAAATATAAGCTTTGAATATACCTTTTTAATAATTATTTGCTCTTCTGTTTCACTTTTCATCCAAGATCAAATGCTGTACAAATGAGCTATTAAGCACTATTTTAGAAGTGAGGAAGTGAAAGCCTAGAAAGGTGAAATATTTGGTCTTATGCTGTGAAATGAATCAAAAATAAAGGTGTGAAAATTTACAGAATGGTTTTGTTTTTCTTTCTAAATCAGATCCACCAATACTGATGCTGATTTACACTTGAAATAATTATTTCCAAACAAAGGAGGTACAAGAAGATAATTGTATTAATCTTGTTTATGAATAAAGCAGGAACTAGGAGAAATTCAGTGGAAAAATTTTCTTTAGTAATGCCAATGTGCAGTGGAAGATAACAAAGGGGCGGGGGTTTCTCCCCATTTAAAAAAAAAAAAAAAGTTGACAAGTTACAATGTTCATAATGATCTCAAGAAAAGCATCCAAACGGGCATAAATATATTACGTCTTGGATCAGGGCTGGAAAGTGTGCAAATTAAGATTATTTTTAATGTGTTAGACTGATACAATTTTCTTCTCACCTGTTTCCTTTAGGTGTCCAGACCTTCACTGATACCATGTTATCTCCATATACCTTCTATTCCTATTACGTCCAAGCCAGCAACGTTCATGGTTTTACAAGAAGCACCTCAGTGACGTACAGAACAAAATCTGGGATACCTCCAGGACCCTTGCATTTAGATCCTGTCTTTCCTGTTAGTCACCGCTCTGTTTTACTTTACTGGACAAGCCTCTCCAATGACTCTGGGCCCATAGAGAAATACATTTTAGCATGTATTAGTTTGGTTGATCTTCAGCCTTGTGGTCAGTATGAAGGCTTAAAAACTTCAGCAATTATTTGGAATCTCATTCCATTTACTAAGTATGTTTTTTCTGTGCAAGCTTGTACTAGTGGAGGCTGCTTAGAGAGCCAGCCAGTAACAGTAATTACTGCACAAGCTCCTCCAGAAGGGCTACACCCACCAACGATAGAAGTCATCAGCTCTACAGAACTGGCTGTGGAATGGTCACCTCCTGAGAAACCAAATGGTAGGACATTGTATTTACTTTTGTAAATAAAAGATTTTTGCCAAGAAAAACCAGCATATTCTCACCTATGGTTAGAATATCCTTATCCTTGTGACATGAGACTGAGAATGAAGAAAGGCATTGTCCGAATTTGCCTGTCTGCCACGAAATCACAGAATCACGGTATGGTAAGGGTTGGAAGGGACCTTCAGAGATAATCTAGTCCATCCACCCTGCCAAAGCAGGTTCACCTAGAGCAGGTTGGACAGGATTGTGACCCGGCGGGTTTTGAATATCTCCAGAGAAGTTGACTCCACAGCCTCTCTGGGCAGCCTGTTCCAGTGATTGGTCACGCTCAAAGTAAAGAAGTTTTTCCTCGTGTTGAGACAGAATTTCCCATGATCCAGTTTGTGCCCATTGCCTTTTGTCCTGTTGCTGGGCACCACTGAAAAGAGTCTGGCCCCATCCTCTTGACACCCACCCTTTAGATATTTATAAACATCGATGAGATGCCCTCTCAGTCTTCTCTTCTCCAGGCTAAACAGACCCAGGTCTTTCAGCCTTTCCTCATAAGAGAGATGCTGCATTCCCTTGAGCATCTTTGTAGCCCTCCGCTGGACTCTTTTCAGTAGTTCCTTGTCTTTCTTGAACTGGGAAGCCCAGAACTGGACACAGTACTCCAGATGTGGCCTCACTAGGGCGGAGTAGAGGGGGAGGATGACCTCCCTCAACCTGCCGTCCACACCCTTGGTAATACACCTCAGGAGACCATTGATTTTCTTGGCCACAAGGGCACATTGCTGACTCATGATCATCCTGTTGTCCACCAGGACTTCCAGGTCCCTCTCTGCAGAGCTGCTTTCCAGCAGGTCAGCCCCTAACCTGTACTGGTGCATGGGGTTATTCCTCCCCAGGTGCAGCACCTTACACTTGCCCTTGTTGAATTTCATATGGTTTCTCTCTGCCCAGCTCTCCAACCTGTCCAGGTCTTGCTGAATGGCGGCAGAGCCTTCTGGTGTGTCAGCTACCCCTCCCAGTTTTGTGTCATCAGCAAACTTGCTGAGGGTACACTCTGTCCCCTAATCCAGGTCATTGATGGATATGTTGAACAAAATTGGACGCAGTACTGACCTCTGGTGAACACCGCTAGTCACAGGCCTCCAACTGGACTCTGCCCCACTGATCACAGCCCTCTGAGCTCTACCTGCCTGCCCGTTCTCAATCCACCTCACTGTCCACTCATCTAAATGTATCCTCAGAGGCTGTGTTTTATTCTTTTGGAGTCCAGAACTCCAACTGGATGTGTTGAATCCAGGATTGAGCCCTTAGTGGCATCTGCTGCAGCAAAAAATCACATGTATAATTAAACGTTTACAGTAAAAT
Organism: Chionis minor; assembly: GCA_013398295.1. NCBI lineage: Eukaryota > Metazoa > Chordata > Aves > Charadriiformes > Chionidae > Chionis > Chionis minor. The sequence goes on from VZSF01001826.1 coordinate 742,537, forward strand.
TAATTTTTTCCTAATTTGCCAGATCATCTCGTTCAGACAGATGTGGTGATATTGCCTTACAAAGAATAAATAAGCAGATAACAGTTATGGAACAAAAATTCTCTAAGAATTAACAGAGAAGTCTGTTTTTAAAACCATCCGTCATGTGTAGTAACTAATTCTATTACCAGTATAACTTTGTTAGGGATTAGGCGATTGCCAAGAGTTGCTGGTGTAACTTGCGTAATAATATTTTAGATTTTTTGAAACTGAGAACACAGCTGTTGCAGGATACTTTTGTGATGCCACAGATTTTACCGGTAAACACTTTATCTTTTAATATATATGCAATGGAGCTTTGTGAACTTGCACTTGCATGCACAAATATTTGTGTATGTGAAAACAAGCATTTTGATCTGTTCATGAAATGGGCATCTGTGTATGGGAGAGAAAGCTCAGCTTTCTCTTCCAATGTTTCGTTTGCCAGCTATTACCAGATTAGACAGGAAGAATGCTTACACAAGAATGCCTCTGTGTGTTTAGAGGGGCAGTTCCTACAGTGCAGGGCATATTTGCTGTTAGCTCTTTTCCCTCAACCTGTAGGATGTAGTCTTCTTCGTTTACTCCATAGCCATTACATGCATGTAATTGCCAGTGCATTTAGTCTCATATTTCTTTTGATGTCTGGTCAGATTTTTCCAAAGACAAAGAGGGAAGCTGTTTCTCCCAAGCAACCTCTCCAGTTCTGTGCATGAATACAGCCCCAAACATATACATTATATGGTAATTGACTGTCTCCTGGCTTTGCTATGACTCTCATCTTTTCCATTTGGGAAATCTCCAGTCAGCTTTCTTACAGTCTATTTCTATAGTTAAACTGCTTCCATGATCCAAGCTAGATTATGTATCACTTCATATCACAATGCTAAAGTTATTTTTTCCAAAATGATACGACCTTCCAGCGTATGTAATAGGTTTACATTGACAGAAAACTCACACACACATACACACCTCTCCTATCCAGTGGTATGTTCTAAAAAGTTAGTGTTAAACTGATAAACTATACACATCCATTGTGTATAAAAAACCCAAGAAAACTCAAACAAACAAAACAAAAAACATACACCACCACCCCGCAAACATTTAAATATCCTTTTGAGAATTGAAGACCTGAAGTCATTTCGAGTAACATTTCATCAGAACTTTAGGATATCTTATTCTAGTGAGGGTAGTAGAACTCATAGTGTAATCCAGCCATTTGTTTTCAAATCCCAAAATTGCACGGAGGGGAAAATAAACAGTGTAATGCAAAAAATGCCAAAGTGAGTATTTGGATGAAAATAGCAGAAATGAGTAAAACTTCTTATGCTATATTGTCTGTGATGCTGATTGATTTTTAGCTCTAAACATATTGGTGTTGGTTTTTTCGTAGAACTGTAGAAATCATTTAAATGCACTAATTTTTCTGGCTTGCTTTTTCCTCTAGGCATAATTATAAGATACGAACTTTACATGAGAAAAAAATTGAAAGCGGCTGGGAACATTCTTGCTCCGGAAATTCGTATTTTCCAAAGCAGTGGATGGCTCAGTCCTCAACCGGTTATGGAGTCTCCTAATGAAAATGCCCTGGACCCACCACAGACCAGTACCACAGTCACTGATCTGGAGCCGTTCACGGAGTATGAATTCTATGTGCTGGCAGTAAACATGGCAGGTAGCGTGTCTTCAGACTGGGTATCAGGACAAACAGGAGAGGCTGGTAAGTATTGGTTTGAATTTGTTTGATACAAATGAAAGGCAAAAGTAAGTTAGAATGTGTTCTTTTTTTTAATCCCCAATAAAACATGTCTAGTGGTGATTCAAATAGGGACAAGTTCTCATTTTTTTAACTAATTAAAGATAGGTCAGACTGTTTCAGAACTTAGCATGTTAAGCAAAAACATTTTCTTCACCATAAATCATATTGTTGAAGAAAATAATCCCTGCCAATTAAACCAAAATTTCAAAACTACAAGATTGCAAAATCTAAGCAGTGTTTTTGAGTATTTTCCCCGTTGTTATTTATATGTTCTTTAAAGGGAGAAAACATGAAAAAATATTGGGGTTTGTCACAAATGTATTAACAGTTGGTGTGAATCAGGAATGTTGTCCAAAAAAGTACATATATTGAGAAAGGAGGTTCTAATGAGTTTTGCCGAACTGAGGGTTTCATTGTTTAGAAAGCAATTTTTTTTGAATAACTTGAGAGGGTTACCTTTTCAGGAATATAGTGCCTGAAAATTTTCAGATGCTTCTATGGAGGCCAAGTGTCATAATACAGACTATTTTTTTCAGAAGTTTAACCAGTTTACAACGACTCTTATTACAACCCTTCAGATTTTTTTTTTGAAAGGACTTGCCACTTGACATATTATTTGAAATAGCAGCTATTTATTTTAATGCTTTCATTAGAAATCTACGGTTTTTTTAGGCTGATAGAGCCTAAGTTTTGCCGATGCTTTTGTTTGCTGTTAGCTTGAAAATCATGTCCTCAGTCATTTGCTCCTGCAAAACAGCAGGCTAAACTAATTCCCCTTTCAAAATGAGTCTTTGTGCTTATCTGTTCTTAAATACTATATGTTATAAAAGTGTTAAATTGTATTTGGGAAGAGGTCCATTAGTGTGTTGTTTGTACGTAGCAGAAGTGCTATGAGTTGGTATCCTATTATTACAGAGTAATCAGGTGGGGATTTAACTGCAGTGCAAACAATCCTTTTACAGATTTACTATGGAAGACAGGGGAACTGTTTTGTAAGAAGTGAGAGACATGTTAATTTCAAACTGGCCTAGCAAACAAAATTGCTTTTAAGATGCTGAAGTATTGAACACTTTTTGCTTTTATCAGTTTTTTCCCAGGTTGCATGAAGTTTTTCTTCAAGACTTTTTCAATTGTATGTACTTTCCTACCTGCTACACGGGTTAGGACTTTAGTGCTGATTAGTATTTCTTTGAAGGCATAGGCAGAGTTTTATTCTGCATTTATGGCCAGAGTGGAAAATAGGATAATGATAGGTGAGGTCCTTCTTACGTGCTATCAAAATAATCTGAAAATTCCTGTTAAACCTCAAAATAAGGGTAAAAAAGAAAAAGGAAAGACTGTCTGAAATGGTGTTTTACAAGCACAGTGAGAAAGCTTGGATTACACACGTTGCTCACTTATTTTATGAATGTTACTTCATTAATTTTGTTTTAGCCCCAGTGTTCATGCCACCTCCGTCAGTGTTCCCTCTTTCACCGTATTCCCTCAATGTGTCATGGGAAAAACCTGAAGATAATTTAGCAAGAGGAGATGTGATGGGATACAGCATCAGTTTGGTGACAGAACAAAGGTTCTTACCACCATTTTCGCAGGTATTATTGTTAGTTACATTAAGTTTTTCCTAACTGGTAATTGTAAAATTAATGAAGTCTCATGTCCTCCTTGACATTGTGGAGAATCATTTCCCTGATTTGCTGTATATCATCTGATCTAACTTTTTCGCCCATCAGTTTATCTTGATTGCTCAGTAATGTTACATGTTACTTTCGGGTTTTAAGTTGTATTCCTGAGCTGACTTGTTTTCAGTAGTGGGTGAGATTCAAAATTAGGAGGGATGAGATTGAGCAAAAACATTTAAATTGCTTTGATCTTTGCATGTTCCAATTCTGTGTTATTGCCATATTTGCTTAAAGCCATGTTGTTTTGTAGGAATCTGTATTTTCATTAAGAAGGTAGCTGTGTGGCTCCCTGGATAATTGACAAATCTTTAAAGTGAGGAAACGTAAAATAACAGAAAAACAACTTTATTAAGTCTAAATAGGTGATTCACTCTGAGGGTGGTGAGGCACTGGAACAGGTTGCCCAGGGAAGTTGTGGATGCCCCATCCCTGGAAGTGTTCAAGGCCAGGTTGGATGGGGCTTAGAGCAACCTGGTCTCATGGAAGGTGTCACTGCCCATGGCAGGGGGGTTGGAACTGGGTGATCTTTAAGATCCCTTCCAACTCTAACCATTCTATGCTTTAAAAAATACTATTGTAATTTTTAAGTGACTGGGTCTGGCCAACAAATACCACGGCAGTAATAGTAAGCTAAAAGCTTAGGAATGAGCAAAGAAACACAATAGGTAATATGAATGTGGGAGTGGATCTGGTGCTCTGACATTGTGTGTCTCGTTTCAGAGCTGATTTTGTCTTTAAATGGTACCACAGATGGGCCTCAGTTTATTTGTCTATGAAGTGGGGGTACTATTGTTTCTGGGGCTGTTGTAAGAATACATAAATGTAAACTGCTTCTGGTCACAGGCTTACAACATTTTTCATCTAAATAAATATCCAATAAAGAAGTTATCTAAAATATAACAGTGAATTGAGTTCTACTCTCTCTGGTAGCTTATAGTAACGTTAAAGTAAAGCAGATTCAAACGTCTGTAGATATTAGTTACTCCTCTCGCTCCTAATGCCTCCTAATCATGTTGCTCATTCAATGGTGGTCAGATTTCACCACTTAATAGTGTCATCTTTGTCATCTGGATTGTAGCTGCACTGTTTCTAGTGATAACTGCACCACCACACAGTTTTATGAGGCAATAACTTTGTTTCCTCATTTATCCACTCAGGAACTGGCTTATTACCTCATAAAACAGTGTGATGGGAAGTGTTATCACCTAAATCCTAGCTTGTTCAGATTCTCCAAAATAATCCTCTCCCTCGGTCGGTCTTTGCAGGCCTTTCCACATCTAAATGAAGGAAGTTTCTTATTAGTGAACATGTCACTAATTAATAGGAATGAAAATATTATTAACCAACTGTCATCTTCCGATCTGTTTGCTTTACAGGTTTTGCATATAGCTGAGGCTCATGAACTATACTACGTAGTGGCAGGATTAAAACCTTACAGGACATACAACTTTACTATTACTCTCTGCAATCGAATTGGTTGTGTAAGCAGTGAGCCAGGCACGGGGCAAACCTTGGCTGCTGGTAAGGAAACAATCGCAAACAAAGTGCAAAGCTGACACACAGTTAACCAATGAATGCCATTAAGATGATCATAGTTTGATGCACAGCGACAGGGGTGGGTGTTGTATTAATACAAAGTGACTTGCTTAATTATTATTTGTTTATCTTGACAGATTAAAACCAAAATATTTTCAACGAAGGTTTAAGGTACACTATTATGGCAATAGGATTTGTATACTGCTCTCTCAATTAGAAGTTGTGGATATGTATATTTTTGTTCCTGTTTATTTAAAGAGTAACTGTACATAAATGTGGCTGAACCCATTCATTCATTTATGACACTAAGAAGTTGTTAATTTGTTTTGGGGTTTTTTTTGTGTGTCATGTTTGCATGACAGGACATGTAAAAGGCACATACTGTGCCAATGCCTTGCTCAACCCACGAAAAGTAGTTGCATGGGTTTTGTAGTAAACTCTAACATATGTACATACTGTATTTATGTGTCTGAATTGGAAGCAACATACGTGCTTTGAGTCTGCTCTTTTGAAAAGATTTGTTTATTTAGCCCCTGAGATTTATGACAATTTGCTTTGTAGATATGTATACTCACACTTTCCTATGGAAACAGTGCTTAAGAAACTGCATATGTGTGCCTGTGCACCTTAATAAATTTTTAGTCTCTAAGTTAATTTTAACCATGTGTGTCAGGGACTTCAAAGGTACTAACTTTCTACAAATTTAGGAGAAAATAAGCATCGGTACAAAACAGAGATGGAGAAAGCCTGTATTTACTTTGAAGAAAAGACGGGTGTGAACTCACTTCTTAGACATCAGAGGATCAAGAGGGTTTTGAGAGAGAAATTGTTAGGAAAATCAGCTTCACAAGTCTCTTTATTCATGAAACGAGATCATCAGTACAGCTCTTTAATACTATAAATATAAGCTCAAAATGAATGCTATGTGTCATACTGGTGATCACCTGCAGACAGCTGACGACTAAACATTGTGGTTTCCTTTTGTATAGGCATTTAAAGCACATTAATTACTTTCACAATATTATTTTCAGTTGAGGAATTAGTGGTGTTGTCTCATGGATGTTGTGATGACCTTTGAAATTACCTCTCATGTAATTTGGTGTCTCATAGGAAAAAAATCTGAAAATTTCTGCTGTGCAGAATGTTTTCCTAGGCTCCGTGGGCTGTATTTGAGTTGCCTGAATTCCATCAAAGCTGCTCTGCGTAATCAAGGAAGAGATATAGGAGCTTCCAGACAGGGAATAAGGAGCTGCCCAGAGCCAGTACACAGGAAGTTTTATATACATGAACTGAAGTAAAATATAAGCTGTTCGGATATTACCTCTAGTGTGTCCTCTGTTCTTCATCTGTCTATTTATTTACTTGCCTTTCCATTTGTTCTCAAGTGGAAGACAGATGATTTGTTCCTTGATTCACCATATTGTCTTTGTGTGTCAGTGGGCAAAGATTGTTCTGTCAGTCTTCTCTTTTGCCAAATTGCTGATTTCAGAATTAATTTTGTTTCCTCATACTGCCACCTCTTAAAGTTTCAGGTTGGCCATCTCCAGAGCCTCTTACTTATATGACTATGACTTAATCCCATAACACACAGCCATGCAAGGAACAGCGTTCCAGTCTGTGCTGATAACCACAGAAACAAATATGGCCTAAACGGCACACCTTATTACTACAAATGATCCAACTTTGCATTTATACATTTATTAAAAGATTCAGAAACAATAGCTTAGTTATGCTTGACAGCTTGTTTATGACCATCTCCTCCCTGGTTGTGTTAATACTTAGAGACCTATCATATTAGAGAAGACAGGAGAATACAAAATAGAATAACAGAGGCATCCCCATTTATTAGCTGTTTTGCAGTGTAGCCTTTTCCTGCTTACTGTTGTAAGCCTTGAAAGCAAAGAATCAGTCCTGTATCAGGTTCCTTTTATGTTTTTAAAGCACATTAATGCAGTGTCTTAACTTGTGCCAAACGGAAGATTAAAACACTTAAATTTTGCATGCAATTTTATGTTCCACCATTGACATTTTTCATTTCTGGAGAAAATTGTTTAATAATCTCCATCTGGGTTTTTTTTTTTTGGTATGTGTGCGTGTTCCCTTTAGTGAAGTTCTGTAAAACTGTGTTTCCAAAGAAAATTTAGAAGAAACACTATGTATGTACTTCTGTGATGACTCTTAGATAAAAGTGAATTCAAACTCAGAACAAAGTAAGGAGAAACCAGTCCCTGTCATTTGTAAAAACAGGTGATCAAGTCGTAGTCCATTAATATTCTTTTGTGTCATTGAATGGTGGAAAATGAAATTAAAATTGCCTTTCTAGGAACATTGAGGAGTTCTGTTTTGTGAAGGAATGTCTTCCTGGCACAAAGACAGCCTCCCTGGCTGGACGCCAGTCCCCCTCCACGCCCTGGCAAAGGGAGCGTTTTGGAGGAAGTCTTGACTGAAATGTGCTCCAGCATGATGGTCCCCTTGCATCGTAACACAGTCCAGAAGCTTTGAATTGTGTTCCAAGTTGAGCTAAAGGTTATACTAATTTAGACTAATTCTTCTCCACTGATCCTGAGGAGGATAATGGAAAACCATCTCTACCCCTTCCATGTGTAGAGTATACTGATTTATCATTTGGAGCATTTAAATCAATGAGTACCTTGATAACCGATTTTGGCATGTCCTACTGATGTTTATTAGCAAGAGGCTTGCTTTTAGAATTGCCAATGCCTCCTAAAATTTGCCACTAGAAGTCTCAAGTAATTCTTAAGCTTTGTTCATATCCATTAAGTTAATATGAAAACCAGCTATGAAAAAAAGATACTGTTCAAAATCTATCACTCTTCTTTTTCTCTGGCAACGTATTTTTTTATATGGCGTAACACAGCAAATAAAAACAAGGGCAGAAACAAGGACGTGAAATCATTAGAAACAAATGCTGAGGAAGAAAAGAAAGAGGTTTTGAGAGAGGATTTAAAAGACAAAGAAAAGAGACTTCTACATGAGAGTAGAGAAGTCAATGCTCTACTTCAGTGAGAAATCTTTTGGAGTATAACTTAAAATTGGTTAAAATAATCCAGAAGCAAACATAACAAGTAGATCCCTTCTAACCTGGTTCAGTATAGGCATCCATACCGGGGGTATTTCATGAGTAGCTTTGCAGGAGGAGAGTGAAAGAAAACTAAAATTAGCCTTATGTCCTCAAGTCTGTCAGACTGGCAAAAAAATATTCTCCTCACCAATATATGTACCTATGATATTTGTAAATTGTAAGAGAAGAAAACAATTGAGAGAAGAATGTGAAGAGAGTGAGGACACAAATAAATAGAATTAATAAGAGTTGAATTATTTTATAAAAAAGCTGAGTGGAAGCTGTCACAAATGCATATGAAACCTGTAAGAAGAATAAGTGTGGTAAAAAAAGAAAGCTTGCACAGGTATGCCCAATGCATGACCAGCTCCGAGAATGATAAAAAGTGTTGGAAGATCAATGTTACATGGTAATGCAGTATTGGGATGAAAGATCAAAGCAAGCATGTGAAGGTAATGGAAGAAGAGCATTAACCCATGTCTGTTACTCGAAGAGAAGGTGAATGGACAGAAATAGAACCTCAATTTGGTATGTTCACATACAAATACGTAGCTAGTTGGCTTTTAAAAACTCAAATAATTACAAAGTGTTTCATACTTTTTTTGATAAGTATTTGAAATGTTACACTAAGGATGCAATCCTTGTGGTATTTTAGATACTCTTTATGCACTGCAATTTTGTGCACATGCTTTTGAAAGCCCTGGCTGATAGATGAGGAAAGTTCACTTTTAATACTTAGTTTGAAAATTTAAAATCCAGTTTGAGCTTCGTTTTTGTCTTTGCTACCCCGAGATCATCAAGTGCAGCTGCATGTACGTAACTGAAAGCAATACTGGTCAGTAATTATACATTTTTCATCTCAACACCTAGAGCCACATTTTTCTTTATTCCTTTCTCTAGGTCCTGCTGGGTTCAAATTCCTGTTTCTTTTTGAGAATGGCATTCAGCCTGTTGTTGTTACTAGGTCTTAAGCTATTTTTTTTATTTTCAAAAGCACGTTTTTGCTCTGTGGTTTTAGCTTGTGTAGGATTCTGCCCTGATACCTTGGAATCTATAGAACTGTACTAGCTGGTACCAGTGAAAGGTCTGGTCCCTTAAAAGTTTTTGTGGGTTTTTTAAAATTTTTTTGACAACGTGTTTGCATAAATTATAAATTACTTGCATTATTCTTTGCAGCATCTACCAAGACAAAACGGGCATGTTTTCCAAATTTTTACGTCAGGCAGAGAATCATCTTTTTATTCCCAGCAATTTCTGACATTTCAAAGGGATGGAATTAGCCCTGTGAGTGCTTGGACTAGAACAACTGCTTATCCTACCCCCTCAAATCAGATAGTCAAAGGGTGCCTTAAACAATCTATACAGCCATGTTTCATTAACTACTGTGTGGCTGAGCTTATTTCTTGTAATTAAGTTTGTCTTTCCTTTACACTTCTTCATTTTATTTTTTAAACTTCATTTAGAAAGCATTTTTTAAGAAACGCCAAAGTATGGCTTTGTGATTGCTGCCATTTACCCCAGCACATTGTATTTCCTGATCCTTTGCTTTTGATGGCAATTACAGGGTTCAGAAGCTAATTTGTAGAAGATATTCTTCCAGCACCAGCTGCATCTGGCTTCTTGGCAGACTTCTCGAGCAGTTGTATTGGTGGCTTTGGAGTTGCCTCTGGGTTTGCTGGGGTAATGATGCTGATGGGCTTTCTGGGCTGTCTTACACTCCTTGATGTCATTTTCTTTTTGATTACCCTTTTAATCTGAGTAATTTGTCCATTTCTTCCATTCATGAATAAGGTCCAGCACAAGCCCTTTTGAAAAGTGTCAAGCCATTTGTCATGGCAATATAGCACTTGTTTATGCCTGTCATAGACTGCTTTTCCACAAAAAGCTATGCCTCAATTTTAAAATCACAAATAGCCATTAAACAGGTAATAAGTAATGTATATTTTCCTTTGTTACAGAAGAGAAATATGAGGGCCATTTGCTGCTGGCCTGAAAACACAGATTGTTTTGCATGCATGTACATAAGTCTCTTCATTGTGAATAGGACCCAAAGTGATTAAACAAGCACTCTTAATATGTTAATTTATAATTTTAATTACAACAATCTTGTATATATAGTCATTAGTGAATACTAATATAAATATTTTTCTGCCTTTTATTCATAATGCATAAACCAATCATCCAGTTACTTCTCGGCAGTTGCCTGTTTCCGTTTCATAATACAATCTTTGTTCTTAGTTATGAATGCATTTTGTTCATTCCTGTCTTGAATAATCCCTCATTAAGCTAGTCACTTTCTGCTCCATGCTAAAAAGGAAAAATTATCATGCAAATGTGGCATGCCATATTAAAAAGCACATTACCAAACACTTTTGTTGCTGTCCTTCAATTAGTTTCCCTTCTTTGAATTTAATTTCATTTGTTGTTAAACTACTGACTTGATGTATGGACTCATGAATTTGAGGCTGCTGCCAAGAATGTAGCAGGAAAAAAAAAATCAAAGCCTCTTCAGAAAGCTGCAGAGGCAAAGCTGAAATGAATTTGCTTCACCTTTGACAAGAACACTTGAGCAGCACTGGAATCCTCTGATGATTCAGCTTGGCTAATTATCCAATTATTTATTTCAAGAATAAAGACACTGTTTTACAATTAGAAAAGTGTAAAGTAATCTGAGAAATTTCCTAATGACAGATGACTTAAGTAACTTCTGAGATAAATAGTATCTGCTCAAACTTGTCTTGCCAAGTGTTCAAGCTGTAGTTAAACTGCTCTTTGAGTTTCAGGAAATTAGTAGGCACTCAAAAGGTATTTGTTTCTTCTCCCCTACCAACCACGTATTATACTTCAGAAAATAGCTTGGTTTGTTCTTTTCCCTCTGTGTCAAATTTACAAGGTTTTTAAGCTATGTTTAAGTTGCATTCCTCTTGATTAAAAGCTTTTGGTTCAAAGCAATACTTTTTAATTGCCTAATGATATAAGTCCATTCTTAGGAAAGAACCGTGCATTTAGGAGTTCATTTGCAATATAACTGAAAAATTCATTGCATGGCAGTAAAACAATTTACTGTTAATTACAAGGAGAAGAATTTGCTGTACCATGCTCACAGATTGCCATGAATCATGCAGCACTCCTAGAGATTTATAACAGATGTGTAAGTGGGATGAATTAGCAGGGTTTAATAACAGAGACACAAATCATGCAGACTTCAAGGAGCTTTAATTGATATACTAGAATGTGACGGGCATGAATCACTCAGCCATTCAACAGCACTGTAACATATGGTCAGCTCAATATGCTGCATCTTAAATCGGTTGGTGAGTCGTTGGTTGTCCCATATGGTGGAAGCAATATATTTTTCATGATTTTTAAAAAATACTGGGTATTAAATCTATTTTTAAAGAAATATGATTGTAACATATTCGTGTTATTAAATTTTCTCTTGATATCCATTATGGGTGGGTTTTATTCCTTTTTTTAGGGAGAGTCCAAAATGGACTCTCGAGAATCTTCTAAAAAACCAAAATACTGTCAGAAGACATAAGTATTATTTCTTGACTCATTTACTGTTGAAATGACTGATACTATTGTGAAGTGCAGAGAAATAAAAGATCATACCAGAAATGCAATAGCAATCTCAGGGTCCTCTGGACTAATAACTTGGAGCAAAAATGAAATGGATGACCAATAGTGAGGCATGTAATTTTACCAGCCAGGTAAACTCCAAGATGAAAAAACCACCTATATATTTTCTTTAAGTTTTTACCCACAGATTTGCCAAACATTTCTGTTTTAATTTGTATGTGTGCATTTTGAATTCAACTGACCAATAATTAAAAGCGGTATCCTTTTTGTTGCTGTTACCTGTCTGAACTATTCAGAATGGCTAATTGAAGGCTTCTGTGGAAGGGTACGCAAATATCTACCTACAGTACGCTGATCAGTAGTTATTCAAACATATGTAAGCCTGTTAAATTTAGCCACAGCGTAAATATGTTATTCCTGGGACAAGAATCTGGCAGAATATGGAAAAGCTTTAGCAGTTGTATTAGTAAACCTGACAGACTTGAGAAAGGAGTATTGTATCCTTAGAACCGTGCCTGCCAGAATTTAATGTCAACAATTAAAATTTATTTTGATCCTTACCTAGTGTTTATTACTGTTTGTATACACAACAGACCTTACTAATACAGAGATGCACTATTAGATGGAATTACCATCTGTTCAGAGCGAAATGCTGGCATCTGTCTTCAAGCCTAAAACTAAAATGATATTATTTCAAACAAAACAAAATTAAATGCTCTTTACTTACCAACTTCATTTTTGTGTACATGTGTGTGCATACACACATGGGAAAGGCTTATTTGTAATGACCTGTGTAGCAGCATCTATATTTAGATATATGACTTCAACGTAAGCTGTATGGACCATCTGTCTTTATTGGTCTTTTTTGTGCCCTCTGCTACACAATGGCATGCAGCAATCATGGCATTTAAATACTGTTTTAGCTTTATAATATATTAAATATGTATTATATAGCAAGACATTAAAACTACATAATTAAAATACACAAAATGTGACTTTGAATCCACTAAAATGTAGTACGCTCATTATTTTGACAGATGTGTCTTAACAGAACGTGACTAAAAAAAATTAAATTGGTAAAATTATAGTCGATTCATCTTTCAGAAAGTAGCTACAGGTACCACAGTGACACCTTTAGGAAAATATATACTGTATCTTTTAGTCTTGAATATTTTTAATTTCAGCATTTAGTACCCTGCTGGGCTAGTGTTACAGATTTATTTTCGGTCCTGTCTGTTCCTGTGCAGAGTTTGGTTTTCTGGTTTGTTTTGTTGTGTTATTTTTTTTAAACTTATGTAACCTATTATGTACAGTCTTCCACTGTCTTGATGCACAAGAATTCTCAAGCATCAATGAGACTTTAGTTTAAATACTAATGTTATAGCGAGGATGCTACTTTCTGAACGGGTAGGCTTCTGTTCCATATATCACAAAATAATAAATTGTGTCATGCCAGTGTCTAATGCGTGTACACAGTGCATTAACTGTAACTGTAGTACATTTATTTGTGCTAGAGGAGACTTGAAAATGATTAAAAAATCAATACTTCCCTGTCAGAGAAGCAAGTGTTACGATGCATTTAAGTAGTTAATTGCATAAGCCCCATAAAAGCTTCAGGTTTGGGTATCAGAGATGCCGTAATTATGGTCCAAGTAACTGCCGTTTATTAATACTAGACTTTAAAGGAAGATATAGTTATTGTCATGAGTGTTAGTTAGCTGTATGCATTTTAGCAATAATGAATTTTAGCATTTCCGTTTTACCATCAGTAAGCTGAACTGGAGGGCTCAACCTCTTATGTTCACATTTAAAACGCTGACGTACACTAGTTCCCTCCAAAGGTGAAGTTTTGATTGTTAAGCCATGTTTTCTATTTAAACTTGTGCATTAATACCACAATTCATTAGTGCTGTGCCCTACTTATGCAGGAAAGCTTATGACCTCACGCTGCATTACTTCAATTTTGACATTGTAAATTTCTACCATAGCGTGAGATACTAATTAGATTGTGAAGTCATAAATGATGCCTAAGCAGCAATTTACAGCACATAGTGTCATTGGCAGTTTCCCAGTTCCTGTTACCCCACTCCCTGTTTTCTCCAAGAAGAATATTTATCAAGTTAGAGGGGGGCAAAGAAAAAGAAAGAAAGTAGCAGCTACATGCTACAGGCAAATAGGAAAAATGAAAAATATGTTAATGATCTTGGAAATGTACGAATGTTTAAAAGGATGTTATTAATTCATTCTAAATGAAGCAATCTCTCCTTCTTTAAAGAACTCGCACTATGTACAATGATGTGCTATGAAGTAATATGTCAGATTTCAAAGGCCCATATTTTAATTCAGGTTTTATTGTTCTTGAAAGGCGTTTATTGCTCTTTACTGTGTCATTATGGGAACAAGTAATTTTTACAAGTTGTCATTGTATTTCACTTTCTGGGTACAAATGAAGTTTCTGTTGTTAAGTCCTTTTCTTTATCAGGGTAAGAAGGGGAAGAAAAAAAGGCAAGATAAAATGGATGTGTATTCTTGTACTTCTTCAGCTGATATCTTTTATTGTTTCAATCATGGTCCATTTCTTTCCCACCTCTATGGCCATCATGCCATTATCCAAACAGGTCATGCTGCCCTCCAGTGGTTTACTGTACTGTATTTAAAATAAAATTAAATTTGCTTATAACTCAGCTATAGAGTGACCAATGTTTAAAAGAATAAAAGAGTATTGGTTTTAATGGTAGGAGGATCATTGTAATAACATAAAACTATCTAATGCTGATACCTTGGTGGAAACAGACTTGTATGGAGTCTTTCTATGCATCAGTGTTGGTGGGAAAAGGGTAGCGAAGATCATGGTCTTGAACTGAATAATTATCTAAACATATGCTAAAGTCTTGTGTGTGCATCACGAGGAAAACAACCTGATGGGCCTTTGGTACTGTGGATGGATAGCTGTTTCGCTCCTGTTGACAAGGATGAGTTCAGTGATGAAAAACTCATGTTGTCATGTACCATACTGTTGAGATGTAACAAGGGTTAATTAACTGTTCGGATTCTCCTTTGGTCTTTCACTCAAATCCGATGCTGACAGTCATACAGACACGTGCTTACAGTGAGTATGGCATGAGAGGCAAATCAAGGAAGGAATACAAATATACTTTTTATGAAGATGTTGATTGAGATTCTTAAAGATTATGGAGAAAAAAATATTTTGGATATAATGCTAAAGACATTTATCCAAAGCCTGAACAAACAAAGAAGGTATTTCTTTTGGAATTGAAAGTAAATTCCTATAAAGATTAGATTAAGAATATTTTAGTGGGTTTGGGTTTTTTTCTAATTAATCTTCTGTGGATATCTGTGTTTATTCTTAAGATGATCAGAAACTGAAGCAGGATGTTTTGCAAAAATTATGCTATGTGCAATAAATAATTTCCCCAGTATTATGGACAATGATACCTAGATTTTTTTTTCTTATGCACAGCTCCAAGAAAACTTAGCGCCCCTCATGTTGAAGGAATAAACAGCACAACGGTAAAGATAAATTGGAATGAACCTGAAGAACTTAATGGGCCTTCTCCCATCTACCAGGTGGAAAGGATGGATTCATCTTTAGCTACATTGACTACAGAAGTAATGAAAGGGATCCGTTTCCCAGGAAATGGATATTACAGATTCGCTAGTTCCACTCTCCCCACCAATACTTACTTTACAGGTAAATGAGTTTAAATGACTTACAAAATGTACCAATTGTACTCTGCATTTGTTTTACCATTTGTTATCATCTTCTATATAATTTTCATGGTAAAATCTGTAGTCTTTAATTTATGAGCATAATGTGATTGTTAGTGATGTATGGGCTGTTTCGATTCTCACATAAAAAGCCTGTGGAAAATGTTATTGCACGTGTGGGATTTGTATTCCCTTGCCTTTGGACATAGAGATGTACATGATGGTGAGTGTTGCTGCATATTTGACTCATTTCCTAGTGGTAAATATAAGATGGATTTTATTTTCAATGAATTTGCTGTGAGTGTTAAGGCAAGTTTTCTCTGGTATCTTTTTGAGGATTCCCGAGGTTGCATGAGCACTCAAAAATTGCTTTTTTCTGTGTTCAGAACATTTGTGTTGCGTTTGTTTGTTTTGTCAAGGGAAGAAAAAAGGCTGCCAATCTGACAGAAGTCTGCTGTTTCTGGGTATTATCTCCTCCCTTTTTTTGATTAGCTATTTATTTTGGAACTGGGTGTTTTTCAAATTGAAGCAGACCAGTTTTTCTATGTTCTGTGATTCTTGTGATTTGCTGATGTCTTTGCTTCCTGGATAAAGCAAAGATACAGACACTATGGCTTGTTGGAAAATATCTGGATGAACCTAGTTGCATGTTTGAGATGATGTAGAGGTCTGTAAGTGAAATATTTCATTGGTGTGCATGAGGTATAAGTTTTTAAAAGTACAAGAAGAAATGGCAGAGCCGAAGGTTTAAAAAAAATTTTTTTAAAGGTTTATGAAAGGGGGGTGTGTGTGTGCATATATGTATATATGTATCTCAAGTCATGAGACTGATAGTAGCAGGGGGAAATCCGAAAGGAATTTAGGTAACAGTGAGAGCAAGCATTAGATGGCATACTGATAGTGCGAAGGCCTCACCACGGTGTGGTGCAACTTAACCTGGTATTGAGCCTTGTTTAAGTCAGCTAAGGGCTGCAAAAATGTAACAGCATTGTTGACACCCGAAAGAATACCAGAGATTTGAAGTGGACTGAGTAGCTGACATCCCTTGTCTCCAAGAAATTTGTGTGTGTGCAAATTCAGATTTTGTTTAAAACACAAATTGCCTTTTTGTCTCTCTGTGATCACTCAGTGAATCTGATTTTTTTTTTTAAAGAAAATTGAAGATCACTTCCATTTTTTTTTTCTTGCTAGGTGCTTACTTGACTGATAGTCAAATAATAATAACAAGTGATAATATGTTAGTTAAATATTGACACCATGTTAACTTGCAAAACCTGGCTCTGTGCAAAACTCCTGCTCTACAGGAATCTGTAGGAATAGCTGTTGGGCTTCTTTCCTCATCCAAATTGCCCGATGGCTTTCCTAACATCAGAGTTTGCACCCCTTACCATATATTTAGTAAAAAAAATAAATCTTTGTGTTTCTTCTGTTGTCAGTTGTGATGATCTATACACCAAAGGAATTGTGAGCTGCCGTTTTTCTCACTGGAGCTCCAGTCAGCCCCATCACTGCAGTATAGTTAAATAGTTTAATCAGACAAGTAAAGAATTATGAGTGCCACAGAATTTCCTACTTCTCATTAGAAGTCTCTGAGAGTGTTGGGGACGAAGATGTTGCACTACTGGGATTGTTAATGTGCCTGTCTATTTGTAACCAGGCAAACCCGACGTTAAATCTACCCAAGCGCCAATTCAGTCTGGGGTTCAGTTATGGTCCACAAGCTGAGACTGAGGCCTTGAATAAGGTTTGTTGAGATGGCTGAGGTGATTTCAGAGAGTTTGGACAGACAAGTTGGGAGAAGATGTTAAAATAAAGTTCCCTTCATACTGGCACCTGATGGCTAGTAATGGTGTGTGGATAAATATAATTTATTATTGCTTTGGATTGTGTTCTTTCATTTAGACTGGCTATTCACCTGAGTATCTTCGTGGCAACGTAGAACTGAAACGTGCTAGGCAGTTTGTCCAGACGTCTGCTGGTCATGACTGACAATCAGGTTAAATCAGTCTGTTTGGTACCTAAAAATGTGTCATTCAGGTACTCAACAACTCAGTCAAGTTTTTGAGAAATAAAAATCTGGGTTTTTATAAATAGATAATCAGTCCTTCTTCCAAAACATGATGGAGGAAAAAATTATAGCGAATCCAGGAGAGTTTAGAAAGAAAGATGCTTAGGGGAATGAAAATATTCTTTACTTGTACTCTCCACTTGTTTTGGTGTCGAGGCCCTCTCTCATCACCCATCTCTGAAGACATGCACTTGGCAATTGGTTTTTATAGATGGAAGGGCTTTTAATGTTCATGCAGCTGTGTACATTTTTGACACAGAAGTGTGCCAGCTTGTATATGTCAGTCAGCAGACAGATACTTCTTGGTGTGTCTGGGATCTCCCACTGCTAATCCAGAAAAAGATCAGTTTTTTCATAGCTAATAAATGCAGTTGTCCTCACTATCTCCCTGGCTGGTCTTACACTCCGAGGTGCAAGTAATAGGGGCAGATGTATTATCTGGGAAATTTTCCAAATTCATCTTTAAAAAAAGAAGTTGTTAGACAATAGACACTGGCTACACTAAGCAGCGTCCTTCTGTCTGTAACAAAGCCTCCAGCTGCACAGGAAGATGTGCTCTGAGTACACATTAGATGAGAGGAAGTCAGGTAAAGAAAAGGATTGTTTCTGCCAAAACTGTCCACGTGTAAACTCCCAGCCCTTCAAACTGTGAAGAAGTGTTTTGAGCATCTGTAATATCATTTCCCAAGAGATGCAGACTTCATTTTTTTAATACTTATTTGTATCACTTGAAGTTCTTAGATACAACAGCATCCATTATATCGATCAAAATACCACCAAGCAAAGGAACTGTTCGTGTTCTTGTTTTAGCTAAGGAACTCATCCATCTCCCATCACTCTGAAGATTGGGGTATTCAGGTGTTTATCTTCGTATCTTCCCCATGAGTGCCTGATTTACTAGATGCGAAGCTGAAGTTCAAACTCTACTTAATGAAGGAGACTATACTTGAAAGGCCCCCTAGAAACAGCTAGTAGGTTTTACAAATTAGTTGTTTCGTATGGTTTGCTTTATCAGTACAGCTTGTGTGATGTGACTGGTCTGGTGTCAGAATGCTGCAGTAACACTGTTGTGTTTGTCTTCCTGGTTCTCAAGTAGTCAAGAGAGGTACTGGCTATTTTATACAGGGTGTAGATAGGCAAGCTTGAAATTCAAAGAACTGTAAATAGCCAAGTGTCTGAATATCTTTTAAATTAAAATTACACTTGTATTATATCTTTAATGACTGAGTATAATGGCTAGGTTCAAAAGAAGCCTAAGGGTGAAGGTAATGAGCTATGATGTCGTCTTAACCTGGCTTTCAACACGCACAAATGGGTGAGAATAGTTTGTTCTGCAGGAAAGTTGGTCTTCGGGTACTTTCTAGCAGAGGTGTACCAAATTTTACAGGTAAGATCCTTCCAGATCATTGAATGAAACCCATGGAAAATAGCATGCTGAACTGCTGAAGTGTGTGTGGATATCAAAAACAAGCCAATAGATATATTTATGAAAAGAGTTTTTCCTCAATTCCTTTTTGCTCCTTGATTGAAGGGATAAAATAAAAACTGATGTATGAATCTTGACCCGTGTAAAGGAGCCCTGCTTAGGATCAAGTTTGGTTCTAATTTGAGGTGCTATCTTCTATTCAGAATTCATAACTTATAAATATCTCTTGAGGATTAGGCAGCTTTAACTTTTTGTTTTTACAGAGAGTGGGGGATCATATTTTGCTTTGAAAACATCACCCCCTGAGAAAGCACCCCATTGAGTATATTGGTAGATACTATGTCTTCAGATAGAAACAGTGCCACTGTTTAAACTCTGTAGAAAATCCTGTCAAAAAGCTGTGCAATAGTCTTTTCTTGAGTGAGCATACACTGGATTATGCTTCTAAGAACAGGTGAAGGGAAGTTTAGTTTTCAGGTTTTATTGAGCAAATGGATGCCAAACTACTGAGTTTTCTCAAAAAGGAACTCCTGGGGGCAAAGAGCAACTAGTTGAAAATTGAACCCTGAATGTTTCTGGGATAACGGTGACTTCTGACCTAGGAGTTTCAGGACTGCGATTTAGTTGTCTAAGGTACAGTCATGGGTTACACAAACTACTTCTTGAGTCTTTCCTCAGATTGATCCATAGCCAGACAGAAAGTCTGTGGTGGAGCTGATGGGATGGGACTTACTATACTTGGATAGGATAGAAATTGCAGTCAGGTGGATACATGAATGAATGAGAAAGCTCTTTGACTCAATGCTATGGAGATATATTTGGGCTCCACCAAGAGAAACTCAGTGTATCTGTAATGGTATCTAAGAACTGCTCACTGTATAAAGAATGACTCAATTGCTACAAAAGAAAGAAATTGCAGAGTAGTAACAGGGTTGTGTGAAAAGTTACGTTCCTCCTGACCTCTCAAAATAAGATTACTTTTCAAATATAACATTGAATATAAATTGACAATTCTGTGGTGTTGTAGTGGGTTTTGTAAATAATGTACATGTTGAAATGGAGCAAAACAAATCCTCCAAGCGTGCTTTATGCATTGTGTAAAATACAATTTGAGCTTGATGTCTGGAGTTATAATTACACATCCACGTGAGAAGAGAGGCCTTTACTTGTTTAGTGATAAAATAATTCATTTTTTTCAGGTGGATGAGAGATCCTTTGTGATCTTTTAAAAACAGTCAAATTAGCTATTACTATTTTAATGTGATTGTTCTTGGATGCTACTTGTTTGAAAAGAAAATTATTCATGTAATATTGATCAAAATGCAGTCCACTCTGAAGAAACTTTTGTTTTTGGCCTTGCTTTGAATCCAAGTTTTCTGAAATAGGACACTACACTTTAAAAGAAGTGGGTCTTGTCTAGACTATGTACTCTTTGCCAACCTCTGCATGATGCGAATTCAAATCAAATCTGTAATAATTAGGAAATAACTGTATGAGGTAAAATGTTCATATATTCAACATTAAAAGTAGAGCTTTTTTACAGTGACATTTTTAGTGTCATGAAGTGGTCTTAAAAATGTGTATTTAAAAAAAAAATAACCTCTGTGCTAGTGGTTTTACTGCCAAATTCTGACTCGGATACATACACATTTCTCAGAGTGGAGAATCTTTCCAGTAACGATGTTTCTTAATGAGTTTGCCATGGAACACTGCACAAGCATCGTTTACATTTGTTCTAAGCAGAAATACTGAGAATGGCTGTGGTCATTGAGTGTTGGATCTCCCCGTAGCTCTTCATCACAGTGAACTCTCTTTGCAGTAATGTAAAACAAATTCCGCTTCATATAATCTTGAGCAAACATTTCATAGTTAGTAGAAGGTGCAAATATTTTCATTAGCATATGGAGCCAAATTAACAGGCCTTTTCCAGCACCCCAACAGGAATTTATGGAACGCATTATGAGTGAATACCAAGAAAATCAACATGATTGGAGGTTTAAAGGCAATGTAAGAGGAAAGGCTGAAGAAAATGGTGTAGCTTAAGACTAAAAGGAGACATGATAATGGTGTTAAAGTATACAAAAATGTGTAGTTTAAAAAAAGAGAATGGACTTGTCTCTGTGTCTACTATGAGTATAGCAGCAATGCTTTCATAATAAGCTTAAAATATGGCAAGGTGTCTTCTCACAAGAATTTTTTTCTAAAAGAAAGATTCGGGCTAGTTGAGCGAAGGACTACATTTTTGTGAGGGGAAAAAAATGAAATCGCTGATACTGCAGATTTTAAAGAATAGTCAGGTGAGCATTTGTGAAGGATAACCTAGGTAAAAGTGATTCTGCTTTGGACTAAGTGGATTGTTTCTGTGACCTCTAAGAATGTTTTCCAAACATATATCCTATTATAAACTCAGATTAACCCAATGAAACTAGGAAAGATGTTCATTTCACCAAATAACATTTAGAAGGAAGCTGCTGCCTTTTTTTTTTTGGGGGGGG
>VZSF01001826.1:763943-866443 GCA_013398295.1 Chionis minor
CGGGGAGGGAACTTTGCATAGAATTCTGATTGACAGTTTTCTGTAAAGAGAGAAGGTTGCATGAGTTGGACAAGTTTTGCTTCTATTTTACTTTTTCTCCCCTACATATTTTCCAGCACTTCTTTTTATGACTACTGATAAGGTTTGAGATGATTAGAAATTAGTTTTAATAACTAAATCAGAATATAATAATTTAGTTGGAAGAGAAGTCATGTAATCTAACCTCTTGCTCACAGTGAGTCCAGCTGGACCTGTTGAGGCCTTTGTATAGTTGAGTTTTATCTCCACATGTAGTCAAGTATATTTCCAAGTACTGTTCCTGTTTCCTATTTGACTAGCCTTTTGGTTTCTTTTCCCCCTTATATATACAAAGAATTTTCTGTATTTGGACTTGTGTCCATTGCCTCCTGTCCTGTCACTATATAGCACCAAGAAAGCATGGTTCCATCTTCTTTATATCTCTCTGTGAGGTAATTGGAGAAGGCAAGAAATCTCCTCCATCCTTCTATGTTTAAGAATGAACAGACCCTGTTCTCTCAGCCTCTTCTCATATGTCATGTACTTTGGCCCTCTGACTGTCTTGGTGCCCCTTCATTGGATTCATTCCAGTGTGCCAGTATTTTGTTTTTTTTAAATGCCAGAGTACTCAAAACTGCATTGCAGGACTTGCATTTCCCTTTGTTGAATTTCAAAAGGCTTCTGTCAGCCCATTTCTCTAGCCTGTCCAGATTTCTCTGAGTTGCAGTGTATCCACTGCAGCCCTCTTTTTTTTTTTATTTTTTATTGCCTGAAAACTTTCTGATAGTACACTCTGTCCCATTGCCTAAGATTCATTTTAATGAATAATACTGTTAAACAACATTGGTCCCAGTACCGTTCCTTGTAAATGCTGCCCACTGGGTTTTGTGCCACTTGTCACAAGCCTTTGAGTCCTGCTGTTCAGCCAGGTTTTTACCCACTTTTACAGTCCACCTGTGGTCTGTCTGTTTCTCCAGGCTGATGGCAAGGATCCTATGGGAAACCATGTTGAAGCCCTTGCTGAAGCCACGGTACACAACACCAGTTGCTTTGCCTTTGGCTGCTCAGCCAGTCTTTTTGTCATAGAAGGCAATCAGGTTGATGGGGCACAATTTGCCCATAATAGATCCATGTTGACTGTTCCAAATCATCTTCTTGTTCTTTGTGTGTCTGAATGTGGCCTCCTGCATAGCATCCCTGGGGACAAAGATTAGGCTGACCAGTCTGTAGTTTCCCTAATCTACAGACACAACTTTACAGCAAATGCTATTCAATTTGTTTGCTTTAGCCTTACCCTAAAAGTTGAAGAGAACAGGAACAGAAGGAGAGAAATCTGACCTTTTGCTTAGTTTGGCTTTATGTCTTCTTTGTCTCTCTGCTGGCATTTTTTCCTTACACAGCTTTTTAAGAATCATCCTTACATTGAACTGAAGAAAGTAAACAAAATTTTCTGGGCGAAAAACTATTACAAAAGAAATTCTTACACCAAGCTTTCTAATACTGAGGGAGAAAGGAAGGGAGTGCATTTGTTTAGTTGACTTGGAGAACACACTTCGTATCTCAGCAAAATTTTGATAGTGCCAGTCATTTTTCAGTTTCTTATATTAAATCATACGCTAAAAAGCTCTTGGAGAGCTCTTATTTTATTGCATCCTTTCTGTCTAGATTGTTGCCATGGGACTTCTTGGAAAGTCTTTTAATTTTTATGCCAACTTCTTACTTTTTCTCCTCTTATCTTCACAAAAGAATGATTTGAACCCACATCTTCATCTTCTGTGAAAGAAAGATAAAGATCATCTATATCACCATCAACTGTCTAGCTTCAGTAAGAAGGGGAACCATCCTTTTTTCTGCCTGAGAACTGTTAGCACAGACATTTTAGGTGGAATTTTGCCATAGTACTTAAAATGAATTCACAGTTTCATCTTGAAAAAAATGTTCCTTTCTTCCCTCCTTCTGAATCCCAAGAAGCCTAAAGTTAGAGAGCGGGAGAGAGAAAAAGGAGTGATCCAGCACAACAAAGTGAACTGTGCTGCTTTATGAACAAAACAACTTAAAACATTTTTGAACATGCACAAGAGGGACCTGGGCAGCAAATAAGCCAAGCTTATTCTGACCTTGCCAGTGTTACAGGGGTAATATTTTCCCTAAGATGAGCTGGTTTTGTTAGGCACAGACACACTTTCTATTAGTATCAAGTATCTGCTTTTTCCATTTTTTTTCTGTTGTCATAGGAAAGATTTATTGTAGCTGCTGCAGGGGAGGAAAATAAAAAGATTCTCCCCTTCTGTACCTTCAGTATTATTTCTCATATTTACCTCTTGCATGTTAAGAGATCAACTGTGCAGCACAAGCTTCGGCATGCAATTGCAATTTTTTTGGTATCTTCTTGGCATTAGTGACAGAGTACACTTTTGTCAGCGTTGTGTGACGTTCTGCACTGCGTGGTTAAAAACATTTTTTTCTGCTTGTGCATGGAAACTTTCAGAGCATGTAGTAGTCCCAACTGTGGAAGTTGTAAAACCAGTAGCATTCCTATTGATGAATCAAGTTTCCACTGGAAAAGCCCTTTCCCAGACTAGATGATAGTTAGTTTCGGCTGTCTGCTTGTGCAAAACCACTTACAGAATTAGGTCTTTTGATTATCACAAATATACCATATGACCTGTACTCTGTAAGCAGTTCTTCCCCTTTTGTTACAACTCTAGTTGGGCTTCTGTTAATTTTGTGCAAACATGATTCACTATTTTGAAATATAGTGGGCATTCTCTCCGTAGGTGACAAACCTAAGAATTAGCAGAAGAAAAGGTTTTTATCAATTAGTTTTTAGGTAAGAGTAATAAAAGTGCAGTTACTCTCTACCAAGTTTGTATCTTTTATAAACTAATCTGAGAGTGTAACCACTTATGTACCAACCTATTTTATACAAGATTAATGTCCATCAGCAAAGCGTACATAGATATTTGGTGTTTCTTTTTCTTGCTTGTGTCAAACAAAATGCTGATAGGATTTGATGTAGGAACTTTGTGTAAGAGTCTGCACAAAGAATACTCATTGAATTTAATGAGGGTGACTGTGGAAAAAAAATAATTTTGTTTTAGTATCTAGTCTGGCCTTTGCTCAGTAAGAATGGAGTTCTCATGTATTTGTTGAGCTCACTGAAGAAGCCAAAGGTATGGGATTCTGTTCTGTGTTTACAAGGGCAAAGAAGGGAACGAGAGAATTCAAGGAGATTTTCTGTGCTCTGTGACTCTTCTGTGTGCAGCAGGGATAGTGGGTGCTCTCATATATGTTTCTGGAAATAAACAGTTGTGGAAGCACTGTGTTTTGCTTCAGGCATGACATCTTCTGGGATTCCTTTTGTGCTTGTGCACTACTGAGAAAAGGTGTGAGGTGGAGGGATTTATTGAGAAGGGAGAGTTAGGGAAATAAAAGTTGCTAAAAATAACAAACATAAAGAAAAAGCTAGATGGTACAAACTACACAAATGCATGAAGTGTATTTAATAAAAAAGAAATAATGAAAGGAGGTGGGGGAGGGTGCCAAGCATCTCTTGAAAGTTTTGCATGTGAGAGATCCATGTGTTAAACGGAGGCGTGTTAAATGGAAGCCCATTTTATTTTAGTTAAACAAGAGGTGAAATGATACAGATCCAAGAAAGAAGTTGAAGCAGGTTTGAGCATAGAAAACAGTAGTTCAATGGATGTTTATCTTTTAAGAATAAATGTATGAATGATTCTGGAAACTCTCAGACTCAAATACCTGATGGCGCAGAGATAGGTGAAAGTAAACTATTTCCAATGCTTTTCATTTACTAGTGCAATTGTGGGTATTCCACACCACTGCTTCAGTACTTTGTAAGATTTTTGTAGGATTCTTATGTGCTGGTATCATTGAACTTCTAATCCAAATTAGTTTTAAAGAGAGGGTTGTTTGATGAGTAATAGCCAACAAGGAATATTCCTGTAGCTTTGACTTCAATAAATGTCAAATTTCTGATGTCTTTTCTTTCTAAAATCTTATGGGTTTAGTTCGTGCCAGGGCCAGAAGGCAGTGACAATGACAGTTGGTCAAGATTTTCACCTAGACTAATCATACTAAATTGTTGTCTTGTGTTTTTTGTGGTGCAGTTATACTACATCTATTTGGAAAATATTGGCTAGTCCAAGGCAGGATGGTAGGCATTCTGTTATATTTGATCCTGCCTCTCTCTTCAGACTTCTTCCTTAATTCCAAATGGTACATAAAATCTTGTCTGATTTTGTCCTCACCCTTTAAAGTGCACTCACGTTGAAGAAAAGCCTGTTTCTTAACCCTCTTAAGAAAGGCTCCTGTATATGGACAAAAGGACCCCAATTTACAGGAGGGTATTTAGAATGACACGAAGGGTCATGGCAAGATGAGCTCTTCTGTGTATTAGATTATTTATTTATTTGTTTGTTTGTGGACAGGCACAGGAAGAATCTTTTCCCCCTATTCTTGGATTCATAGAATCATAGAATACCAGGTTGGAAGGGACCTCAAGGATCATCTGGTCCAACCTTTCTTGGGAAAAGAACAGTCCAGACAAGATGGCCCAGCACTCTGTTTAGCTGAATCTTGAAAATGTCCAATGATGAGGAATCCACCACTTCCCTGGGGAGATTATTCCAATGGCTGATTGTTCTCATAGTGAAAAATCTCCCCAAGAATAACTTGTACACATTACCCCTCGTCTTTTCCATGTGATCCCTTGTAAAAAGGGAGTCTCCATCTTCTTTGTAGCCCCCCTTTAAGTACTGTAACACAGTGGTATCGTCTCCCCTAAGCCTTCTTTTCTCAAGGCTGAACAAACCCAATTCTCTCAGCCTTTCCTCATATGGCAGGCTTCCCTGTCCTTTGATCATTTTTGTGGCTCTTCTCTGGACCGTCTACAGCTTGTCCACATCTTTTTTTGTACAGCAGGGACGAACGCTGAATGTTTTATTCCAGGTGTGTCCTGATAAGCCCTCAGTAGAGTGGGATAATGACTTCTTTATCTCTGCTAATGATGCTCTTGTTGATGCAACCCAGCATGCTGTTGGCCGCCTTTGCTGCAGCAGCACACCGTTCACTCCTACTGAGCTTATTGTCTGCCAGGACGCCCAGGTCCCTTTCCACAGAGCTGCTCCCCAGCAGGGTAGATCCCAGTCTGTGCTGCACTCCTGGGTTATGTTTTCCTAGGTGCAAGACCCTACACTCGTCCTTGCTGAGCTTCATAAGGTTCTTGTTAGCCCACTCTTCCAGCCTGTCCAGATCTTCCTGCAGGGTGGCTATGCCTTCTGAAGTGTCTACTGCCCCACTCAGTTTGGTATAATCAGTAAACTTCATCAGGTTACACTTGATGCCATCATCCAGATCACTTATGAGGATATTGAACAGCGTTGGGCCCAGTATCAATCCCTGGTAACATCAGGGCCCATCGATTTGTAGGGGTCAAGCTCCAGTAATAGTTCACGTCCCAACTCTTCCTTCACTGATGGTGGGGCCGTGTTTGCATCAACCTGGATTTTTGTTCCCAAGGCCTGGGGCCCAACAGTGCTGGTAAAGACAGAGGTGAAGAAAGTGTTGAGAACCTCTGCCTTTTCAGCGTTATTGGTGACTGACTAACCTCTCCTGTTTAACAGCAGGCCAATATTTTTCTTTTGATTCTATGGTGAGTTTTCAACAAGGGTGCAGCAGAGAGAGGATTACCGCTATTGGCTGGGGAGATACGTCAAGTGAAATGAATGGTTTCTGGTACGTGCTTGGCCCTTATTTAGATTCTTTCTATAAAGGGTTATTTAGTCTGATGACTTGAGACATTGCATTTGGCTAATACTGAGCCTTTAAATTATTCCTGCTTCTAAGATACAAATTCCTTCCCATATTGTTTTTATATAGTGTGAACATGTAAGTACTGACTTTATGTATTGACTAAAAGTGTGTCATGCATTGATTATGATTGCATTGTGAATTTGATCAGGAAATTTTCATAATAATAATATAAGGAAGCTTTTCACCTTCTAATTGATTTTCAGGGCGATTAAATTAAGACCTTGTCTAAGTACGACTGTCCTTATCAATTACTGGCAGAATAGAGAAATTAAAGGATTAAAAATTTACGTGTGTTAAGATTCAGTATTTAAGGTCTAAAATCAATCAGATCATAGACTGAATAATTCCATTATGACAAAACTATCATTTAGGATTAGACTGTGGTAATTTGGAGAAAAAAATGCTGTCTGCAGTAGTACATATGGGAAAAATTAAGATTGCAAAATTAAGCACCTAGAACTTAGGAAATTGAGTTAAAATAAGCAGCATGAACTTAATTCAACCTTGCTATTTTTATGTGTTATGATGGCATGTAATCAATTGATTTAAAAACTAGCTTATCCATAGGCTGTAAGCATGGTATGGACCAGCTGTTGCCTTTTAAAAATTCTTACTGTTCTGTGTATGGTTTGATGTCTGTCTTACTGTATGTATCTAATTCTTAAGTAAATGCAGATTTTATTTTTTTTTCATGTGCTGTTTCTACTGGAGCGTCTGAGTACTTTGTGATCATTGATATTCATTTTGACAACATTTGTATTATTAGTTTTGCTTTATGAACGGGGACTTTGGGTAAAGAAAAAAGAGGACTGAATGTTAATTTTGAGTGCTTGGTTTTACATAGGTAGGACCTGAATTTTTCAGAGCAGTTGGTGTGTTTAGAGTTTCCACAGACCCTGGTTCAGTTAGGAACACTTAACACTTCCACAGAGCTCTGTGGGGTGTTCAAATGCAAGCACTTAAGAAAACCCAGAGTGCATAACAAGTGAATAACTCTGGAAAGTTTGACTGCAGTGATTTGCCTTACATTGCCTAAGAACTTTGTGGCAGAGGTAGGGACAGATTTCTCCAGAGTGACATTGACCTGCACTAGCTATGAAACCGTCCGCTCACTTTTCATACTCCCCTTCCTCTTTTATTAAACATCTGCAGAGCACTACGTCAAATAAGACAGGCTTCTGTGCACAAAAGCCTTATTTGGTACATGAATTCTGTTTTAGTTGCTGAACATCATAAAATCCTCGAGGCAGATATCTTATGGGAAATGTGTGTTTGTATAATTGTAGGCTATATCATTATTCATCCTCGATTTGTGTATGCATTCATTTTTTTAGACAATTTTGGGTTTGCATTTCCTAAATTGTGAGAGTTTACTTTTACAGACCTAATGTGGTCTGAGTAAGTATTCTGTATAGTAATTAAAAAAAAAAAATCCCAATGTCATAGGAGAATCCCAGACATATCCATCATGTGGAACTTTGCTGACTAATACAGATGTCAATGGGTAAAAATCTTTAATATTCATGAAATCTTTCTGGTCTGAACTATTAGAGACACTGACTGTTGCACTAGATGATGATCTGTATGTGAACGATAGAGTGCATGCTTGTCCACTGTATTCTGTATTTACTAGCAATATACATTTTCAACTGGATTTACAACCAGAGTTTTTACTAGTGGTTATAGGTTCTCCTGTTTTTCTGTTTACTTTCCTGCCTTTTTTAAAATTTTTTTGTCTTTTTTCATCTTTTTCCTGGTTTGACACTATCCATGATTTGTTTCTTGCTTCCCTCCCCTACCCTCCATCCTCCCCCTCCCGGCTTGACCATTATGATGTCCTTGCTTGTCTTCCTTCTGTGTTCTTCAATGCATTGTCATATTTTTCTTCATATTGCCAGGCACCAAATGGTAGAAAATTAAGAGGCCAAGAGAAAGACCTTTCGCTTTGCTTTCTACTGTCTAGCACACCATGAGAATTTGGTGGCCAGGACCAATTTTATGGAAGAGCCATCTTAGCCCCTACATTTCTAAGATGAAAAGTCTCCATGCAAATGTAATTTTTCTTTGAGAATTTCACTACCGTCCTCTAGGTAACCGTCCTGCAAAGAGCTTTTTTCTGACATTGATAAATTTAGTCTTCCATTTTTTTACCTCAGGATAACCACACTCTAACAAATTCATATCTCTGATCCACTGAAAAAAGGAATCAAAACCCTTAAACTATTATTATTTAAGATTATAAGAGTGATTTAAATTGTCTTCCTAGTAATAATGAAGAGGTATTTGGTATGAAGAAAATATGGTTATAAAAAGATTTTCTTTTCTTTTACTTAAGAGAGAATATTTTAGAGAAATTTCATGCGGCAATGGTGTCAAGGACCTGGGAGGTAAATTCAGGAGTAAGTGCTGCTGCCATTCCCATTTGCAGACCCTGAGGAGGAAGTACCATCTGCATCTGAGTGTTAATGATTAGTTTAATAAATGCACTGCCTTAAAAGGTACATTGAAGTTGCAGTGTTTTAATTTGACAATCTTTGTTAGTTAATTTATGTACGTGCAGAGTTTCCAAAGATTGTAGTAAGCTTTGTCATAGGAAGGGATCCTCAGGAAACAACACACAATGCTTTTGACACTAGAATGACATGCTTTCTCATGTGTAACTTGCTAGTGGTTTTCTTCAATAAGTGTATATTTTTAAAAAATTGAACTAAAGGATATAATATGCATTTGATTAGATACTGGTTACATGTACTTTGTTATTTTGACTTGTGTATTCCCCTTCCTTTTTTGGGGGCCTATAATAATGCTGTCTCTTTCAACTATGAAAACAGTTACCTCTAAAATGAATTATTTTTCAAGATAGTTATCCAGAATGAGATGAGATTACACATTTCTTTTCCAGAGTCCCTATCTTTTCCTCAATCTGTTCATACTTCCCTTGAAATGCACTGGACTTGATAGATGATCCTAAAACAAACGTACACGGACAAAATTGTAACCTTAACAGTGCGCTGTAGTGGCTGAGAATTCTGGAATCAACTGTTAGCATAACTATTAGAACAAAAACACAAACCTGCCAAGTAATGTTGTTCTGGTGTAAGGACCACTTAATACGGTGACAGAAGTGTCGTATACTAAATTACTGGAGGATTCATTGAGCTCGATAATGAATTGTTGCATGACACTTTTTTAATTTAAAGACATTCTAGAAAATTATATATAGTATTGTAGAAAAATCTCAAAAAGTAACTATATCTTTATATGTACCCAAAATAAGATTTGATTGAAAGTAGTTAGATCTGTGCTTACTGACTTAAGATCTATAATACCTTAAGATTAATTGGGAGCATAAACGGAGAAGCTGACAACCTGGAACCTTGACTTCTTAAAATTGCTGACCCAATTACTGCTAAGCCCTTTGCTGACATGTTAATATATCTCTTTAAACTGGTAAATCACCACCATTTCGGTGTGTGCTAGAGTTGGTCCATCGGATGAAGGAAGATGTAAGTTTAATTTAAATAATTATTGACCTATTATGACCTTTTCATTTCACTTGTACTGCTCCTCTCAAGGTAAGCAATTATATTTTTATAGTGTTGGATGGTAATCAATGTACAGGAGCTATCTTTATTGATTTAAGTAAGGCCTTTGATCTGGTAATCACCAGCTATTGCTATCTAGGCTGGCCTTAACTATATTGAATATTACTACAGTTATTTGGTTTTAAAATATGCAGAATTTAGAATTGTATAAAGATGTTGCAAGCAAAGTAAAAAAATTTTTGGAAATCCATAAGATTCCACTTCATAATCTGAGAAATTGGAAACATTTTATACAATATGTGCCATTTTTGAATTTATAGCTAATTTTAGGTCAGCAACGTGCTTTTTTTTTTTAATATCAAGCAGATGGTTCTTTTTGGGTCAGTTTTACTTAATGGGAAAAGCCTCGCTTTTCTTTATTTTTTAATTTGCTACCCTTAGTGGACATTTTTGGGAGGAAGGTTGAGTTTGTCGGTTGCTTTGAGTATGCTTTATACTGTGAATTCAGAGTTGCAAACTTCTGCTTTTCCATTTGGGGATGGAAACCTGATATTTTTTTTCTTTTTTTGGTAGCCAATGTGCACTTTCTGCAAAGATATTCATATCAATGTATTAGGTAAGAATAGTAATTGAAATATTGGACCTTTATCATAGTTCATAGGTGGTACTGGAGTACCTTCCAAAGCCTAATCATACTCAACTAACTTCTCATCTTTTTCCTCACTCCTCATGTATTTACTACTTTTTTACATCTTCCCTAACAGTCTTCTCAAGACATGTTTTTCTTTTGTGTTTTTTTTTCCCCCTCCACTCTTTTGTTTTAATGTATGACTTTGGAAAGCTTGAGTAGATATGGGTTTAAGCTGTCTTTAGAATGCTGTGAAATTTGTGATCATTTTGATCTGCTCCTCTAATGAGTTTCCAGAGCCTCTATCCTTCTTGCAAAGGGAGTTCAGTCTTGCTCTGGTGAGCCTTGAAACTAACAGCAGTTGTTCAGAGAGGTCACCAACATAATGAGAAGGGCACTCTGGAGATATCCTGAACCGCTTCCATGGATGGCCATGAAGATTAATATTGGGACCTTACATTTGACCTGATATTCTATGGAGAGTCCGTTTAGTGAGCAGAGCAAATGGGATGATGTGCTTGTGGCAAAGAGTGTAAATACATTCTAGGTTTTTGGTTTTTTTTTTTGGGTATGTAAGCTAAAATATTGTATCTCGTTCTTGTTTAAGGTCGTGAAGGTGTGAGCTGTTAGGGGCAGGGGTGCATTCCTGAGAAGCAGTGGCATAATCTCCTTGGTAGTCGTAAGTGGAAGAAGGCAGGTTTTTGTATGCTGCTCTCTCTGCCAGCCTGTGCTGAAATGACTGGAACTTGGTGTTTTGAACTGTGTTTAGTGAAGAAGTTGATGATACAGTAGAACTGATAATTAAGCACAGCAGTGTTCTTTCCAGTCTCCAAATTTTGTGATTTCATTACCTGTGAGACCTGTAAAACTGTTATTTTTGAAATATTTTGGTTTTTGTCTATTGAAAAGGCATTTTATTCTTTCATTTCATGTTTGCTGTATTTTGGGTTTATGACCCGTTCTTTGTTTTTAATTTCAGAATTCTTCTGTCAGTGCTCTATATTTTTATCTTGTTTCGTATTGCTAATAGGTTTAATTGTGCAGGCACACAGTGCTACAGTTAGCTTAACCTCCCAGCCTCATCGTTCAACCACACACACTATTTTTTTTTTCAGTCTGTTGGTCAAAGGCTAAATGAGACGGTAAGTAAAGGCTGGGACTGATCAGCAGGCTTAAAAGTTTTACCTTAAGCTGCACCATGATCCCATTTTAGGACTGCAGGAGTTCAGAGTGGAGTGGCAAGCATATGCATGTGTGAATCTTTTTATCTCTAAATGCCTATAGTAGGAGCATATTCCAATATAGCATTTGATTTTAAAATAATATAGGTATGAAAGAAAATAGAATCCCTGTCTGCCAACATGGCTAAGAAATAAAAATAAGTGACTAATTTTTTTCAACATTGGCACAGCTCATCTTATATTGGGTAAAATTATGGGGTTTTTTTCTTCTTTGGAAAAAACCCCACCAAACAACTTAAATTCCTTGGAAGTATGATAATCCTTGAAGTCATAAAGGACATTTACTTTTGTGCTGCTAAGGTGTTTTTTTTCCTCTCTGTCTGGGGAACCTGCCAGACAGAGGTCTGTTTCCCCATCAGGAGAATTTTTTGTCCTGCTCAACATCTCTCTATGCTATTCCGCATTCTCTGGGAGTGTTCTGCCAAAGCTAAAAGAAAATATAAAAGCTTTAAATATTTTCCTTATAGCAATAATTTCACACTGGTGTTTCACACAGCTTTAAGTCTTGTATCAGATTCTTTCCTAAACCTTTTTGTATTGAATAGCTATATGAGCAAAATATTAATTCATTTTACCCAATTATGCAATGAATATATACCAGTATGAAACAATGTGTGTTCTCCTGAACAACCCTAACCCTAAACATGCTCCCTTGGACCCCTCTTGTACCACATGGTGTTTTTCAGATTGCAGAGGGGGTTGAAATAGAAGCTATGTCATCTGTTTTTGATATGGCGCTGCGTATGTGGTAGGTGTTTAATATTGATGATAAGAAAAACAGGCTGCCACATTTCAAATTAAAACTATTGAACCAGGTCATATCCTGC
This sequence comes from Chionis minor, assembly GCA_013398295.1. Lineage (NCBI taxonomy): Eukaryota > Metazoa > Chordata > Aves > Charadriiformes > Chionidae > Chionis > Chionis minor. The sequence continues at coordinate 776,038 of VZSF01001826.1, forward strand.
ATTATATATGCTCTTAGGATGACACTTGCTGATCCGAGTTTCTGTCGTCCCACAAAAGTTGATCCAGCTCTCACAGGTACCAGTTTATTAACCATTCCCTAATACACATTGTAGACGGCAGGTGCTAGAGTCTTTGTCGTTGTGCCCCAAGGCTACGCTCTCTGCCTGAAGATATAAGATCAGCCAATTTTATCTGTGTTTATAAAACTGGCATTTCTGTTTTCTCAGGTCTTCCAGGTAGCCAGAGTGAGCTCTGTAATTCTTCTTTCCCTTTTTTTTTTCCCCAGAGACTCATGAGATATTAATCATATGAAGTTATTTTAGACATTTATATTACACTGCAAATATCTTTAAACTGGTCATATACAGTGTACAGGGAAAAGAGGAAGCATAAGCAAAAAAAAATAAAAATCTCTTGGTCCATCAGGTAAATTTTCAGTACAATATACAAGCATTTAGCCACACAAGTCCCATTAATGTTAATAGTCCCAAGCTTTCTTTTATTCATCACAGCACTGATTGTACTTGGTCAGCTCTTTATCAGTTTGAAATATTGACAGTAGGAGGAGGCGTTCCCTTAGCCAGGCCTGACCGTTGCAGTGTTCCTTTAACTTTAGTCATCCTGCAAATGCTCCTATAAATGGATTTATTTCAGCAGATCCAAAATGTATCAACTGGATCATCTTACCCTGGTGCTAGCCCCTTTGCTTTGGCTCCAATTTGCAAGAGCACTGATTTTAAACATTGATCATTACTTATAAAGCACTCTATAGTTTTGCACTATCTTATTTATTAAATTGACTTGTTTCCTGTGCTGCTGCTAAAGTCCCATCTTTATCTTGTTAAGAAGTGATTATTTGCTCTCTGTGGTTCTGATTATGATTTAGATTGTAAAACAAGGGTGTTATCTGAAAATGTGTTGGCTGCAATAACTGAGGATTTCTAAAATTTCTGCTATGCAGCTCCATTTTTCCTTTAGTGGTCTGCATGTCTACTTCAAAGTTCTTTCGGTGCTTTCTGCAAATGATCCTGTGCTTAGTATAGTTATTGCAGAAGAGTGTTTTCTTTTTCTTGTATTCTTGCTTTGTTTTATTTGTTAGAAGAACAAGCTTTAGTTTGTTTTAATTGGGGGAAAAACAGGCTTTTGGGTATCATGCCTTCTTTTTTCTATATATTTTTTAAGCTGTCTTTCTCTACTGTCCTATAAAATCTATGCAATATTGTACAAGCAAGTAGTTGTAGCATAAAATATGTCCCTATACTAAACAAGGGGGGACTAGAGAAATATATTGCTGTTCTAGTCTTTAATTCAAAGAGTCATTGTTAGTTATACTGATGGCACTCCTCAGCGTTGCATAGAATGGTATTCTTGGGGAGTTCAGAAAGGAGCACACTGTCTACTTCAGGGAGATAAAAAAAACCAAACAAAAACAAAACCCAAAAAGAAATCCAAATTTGACCTGCTACTTCGTGTCTAAGCCTGTTTTTTTTTAGAATTCTTTGTTCTGACCATGCTTAAATGGATGTACGTTGGGATTAGTGTTATTATTATAGGTTAGTTAGACTTATAACAACTGATGCTCAGAGTGGAGTGTGTCCTCATAGTTTTCCCTGAGTAAAGGAAAAAAATTGGTTAAATAGTAAAGTGTGTGACATTTTTATATAGAACATTTTTTTTTTCAGGCTTGGCAATTAATAGTGCTTTTATTCTGGTTTACTTTAGAAGTTTGTTGATTTAGTAAAAATTAAACGTCACCAGCAGAGGTGCCATTACTAACAGAATGCAGTCTCTTTCTTCTGTAGTAAATAGTGGGAATTTTGGTGTAGTGGAGTTTTAGCCCTTGGGGGATTTTATTTTCTGCATTTTCAAGTCGTTCAGTGACTTGCTGCAGAGACAGGGAGGGAGGAGGGGGAATCTATTTACACAAATTACAGTCTTTGTTCCCATCAGCCTTCATAATTGGATGAATGAAATGAAGGCCAGACTGGCAGCTACAACTACCCCAGGTAATATCTTTTGAGTCAGAAACAAATTATTAAGTGAATTGTGGAACTAGGGTGAAACCTTTTTGGGAAGATTCAAGGAGGGGGTGGGGGATAAGTGTTTTTGAGAATGTCTACCATTGGGAAGACTTACTGCATTGTAGAAGGAAAAGGGAGTGTTTTATCTTGGAATGAAAGTCGTCCCTTCCATGAAAGTTTTGGCACTATTCAGAATGAGTTCCTTCACAACCAATTTACACATTTAATTATTATGTCTTGGAGGTTTTGTTCAGTATTTTTAAAAGATGAAATGTACTATAAGGACATTGCCTCTGCACTCTAGCTTGCAAATTTAGATGTTTCTCCCATTTATTTTCCTTCCTTAGGATCCTTTAATCTTTCTTCTGTCTTGTATTTTTTTCCCCCAAATTGTTCCCATTCCATATTGAAATATGCCAATTTGAGCTACTTATTCCAAAGCCATGTTAGATCGTTATGTTAGCATCATTAATTTTCAAAAAATTAGGATATTCCTGTGTAAACTTTGTTGTGCTACCGAGCTGCATGCGTTATGGGGGGAAAATGAGCTGAATGGGAATCCTGGGTGAAGCAAAGACTGCATAATTGGTTTTATGCCAGACCTTCTGCCTTTCACATAGGCAGGAAAGGGACAGGGAAATGTCGGAGGTGGAAATCAGGGCAACGCAGTACTCCTGCGGAATCGCAAAGTGCCTGCCAACTGCAGCCAGCCTGAGAAATGGCCAGTGCTCAAGGTTGCTTTAAGACAGAATTGCCCAGTTCTCCTGGCTTTGTAAGCCACCAACCGAAATCTTCCTGCATCTGAGAGCCTCAGGACGCCTAGTGCGTGTCACGGGGGGAAATACGGGAGTAATTCACAAGCACTCCCTCCCCACAGCCCTTAAGTGGGAAAGGGCAGAGCTGGGTATAAGGTTTCAGGGTACTCTGGAGTCAGCCTTAATAGTCCGATACTTCCTTTCTACAGCAGTTCGGGATCTGGATTAACTGGCAGTCCCCGTGCCTGAAAGCCCTGGTGTCAGCTGCTCGATGCAGCAGCATCGTTCCTGCACGGACATAGCTGAGAGCCACATGCTGTTCAAGAGCTGTTGGCCAGCTTCCCTCTAAGGAAACACTACCATTTAACGCTAGACATGCCTTGCTGCTACAATCGCACAGTTCACCCTTGTAGTAGCAAGCACAGTTTAGATTCAATTTCTTGTAGAGGCTTTTTTATTTAGTGTTTTTAAGTGCATCGATAAATAAAGGGGTTTTGCATTGTTAAAGACGAGGTGAGTAATTTTTTTCCCTTTCCCTTACACTGCTCTAGCATCACAAGCAAAAATTTAAGATAATCAGTGGGAGTTAAACAAGCTGGCTGTCATCTGAATCCTCAGGCAACACAGGGGCAGAATGAAAGGTAACTTGGGGCTGCTGTTGCAGCACATGGACAAGGATTGTTGCTTTTTTGTTTTGTTTTGAATATGGTTGTCTTGCTATGAGACATTACGTGTGGTAAAGACACAAAAATGGTCACACTGGAAGCAAAAGAATATAAAGTCTCATACTTCTTAGTAATGTTGTATGTCCAATCACCCCCTTCTTGATTTACGCTATTACAATATCGTAATCAATCATGATTTTCGGTGCTGTAGAAAGTCTCATACTTTGAGAGAAAGGGAAAGGGAGAAGAAAGAAAAAATTATCAATGAATTTTGCAGAAGAAGAGGAGACATTTCCTTATTACCATCGCTCAGAATTAGTCAGTCGTGTATTCGGTAATCACTCATGTTTTAAGCAATAATGTAAAAATCAACACAAAGGCAGGCTACAGCAAAGTGGTCTTTAATTCAAAAATCCCATAAGGAATTAAAAATCTGAAAAGATGACAGAGGATCAATCAATAAGTGCCTGAAAATATCACAATATATAGAGGCTGAATGACATCATGCTATGTGAAAGAAATTGTTAAGGAAAGTATTTTCAGTATTGTCCTTATCTCTTTTTATTTAGATTAATAAAATTGGGTGACTTTTAAATCTTTATGTGTTTTTTTTGTATTAGGAACAAAATGTTAACAGTGTCTGCTCTAAAGAATTTACAGTCCAAGTGTAAGACAGGATCAACTACACATACATAGAAGGCAGCAAAGGGAAATTTTATCGAAGTTATTTTCTTAATCCTTGTGCCTTGGCAATTTCATTTATTCCTTGATTAGTGTTGCAATTTAACTTACATTGGGCAAACAGAATTATGACAGTATTTAGTAAATGTTATGTGCTATAACAATTTCCTGTCATTATAGTTTTCTATATTCTTCACTTTCACGTTTGCCTCAAGTTGAATCTTTTGTGTAAATTGTACCCTTTATTTACGGCCTTGCAGGTTGAGTTAAATGCCTATTTGTACCATTGACATGCCTTTTTTCGTGGTTATTTCTGGATCACCTTTTCTACTGATTGCACAATGGATGCAGTTCAGAATTTAGAGATATACTTGTTTTCCTCCAAGTATTGATTAGAGTCATGAGAAAATCATGAACTCCTTACCATACATGGAAACACACTGAAGCACCAACATATATATCACTGCTGGTGCTGCTTTGTGTGTCAGTCAGCTTATTACTTTTTCATTTGCATCCTGATGCCCAGTGAAAAATCTCAGCTGGCATCCTCAGCTGAGGAGCATTTAGCCCACCTGGGTAGGAGGAGGACATTACCTCTGTGTTCCTCTGCTGCCAGCATTATTCTGTACCATCCCGGTTGCCCAGGTAGGTGACCGCACACAGTACTCTGTGTAATATCTGGCTATATCTATCCCCTGCAAGGTGTATTTTGTCACGTTAGCTGTATTACTGGATGTAGTACAGGAGTTTTTCCATGTCCACCGCATACCACTGTATTGCTTTCTTAAAAAACAGAGGAGGGAGGGGGGGTCGAGTTGTTGTATTTATCCCTCTGAAAATATTTCAAAGTGTGTGGTTATTCAGCTGATAGATAAATGCTGTTTCATTACCATGCTAGTTTTTATTTATGCTTCTGTATGTGCCTAACTCTTACAGTGAGAGCAGGGCTTTGATTCTTGGGAATAAGCCAGACTACAAATTGATGATGCAACCTCCGCAGCTGGCTTACTGCACCGGGTCATGGTTTCTGTGGCACATTCTTTACAGAAGCTGGGCAGAGCAGAGGTTGGTGAATATGGCCTCAATGTATGATAAACAACATGAAATCTCCTGTTTGATTATTGGGCTATATGCTTACAGTGACACCGTGAAAGGAAAAGGAAAGGATAACAGCAGCTGATGCTGAACAACTGCTACAGGTGGCTCTCCCCACCTTTCCCCACTTCTGTTTTCCAAAGCAGTCCAGGGCCTGTGGCTGCTGTATGCGTGATAAAATCTTCCTTCTGTGCGTTTGGAAACATTAGTGAGAGTAAGCAGGGATCATACATATGCTAAAGTAATTTCAAAGAGAGAATTGCTAGATTTCTTAGCTTCCCACGCAGACTTGCCTCTGTTTTCTGCATATTGTAGATTGTGCAGAGAGGTTTACTTTTACAGTAGCAGAGCCAGCATGTTAGCTTTATCTTGTTGGCTGTCACGCCTCCAATCCGTGGTCATTTAAAGACAGCAGGGCCAAGGCCATCTTTCAGCATTACAACTCATCCTACGCCTCCAGTGCAAGAGTGGTTTTGAACTGAACTTTTCTATTTCCATTCTGTCCTGATCTGTAAGGCCGAGGCTTTCGCTGACACTGAACTTGAAATGTTGAAGATAGTGTTTTGACAGCTGTGGATCATATTCAAAGTAAAATATTCTGTGTAAGTGCTATGGAAGTGCTTGGGTATGTTTTCAGTAAACATTTTGTGCTAAACCCCACAAAACGCTTCATTGATGGAGTGTACAGTTCCTAGGTACAGAGGCACATGGATAACAGAACAAAATGTAGTGGAATATTACTAACACTTTCAAAGCAGGACCTGTTGAACTTTCAAGGTGCAGTTCCATTACGTGGCACCTACCTTAGAAGGCAACGAGTGAACCTTTACAATCAACTAAGCTGATGGAGGTTGAGGACATAATTGTTCACTGTCTGCAGCTGTGTCACGGTATATCTAACACACTCTCCTGCAAAAGTGTGAGCAAAGCATGTTTGCTATCTATATATAACCTTGTGGATGATTATTCCATTGAAATCCTTTTGCGAACTTAGTTCCTACAAATAAAACCAATTTTAGACTTCCTCTGGACAAGGTCATTATGTCAGTAATAGCAGAAATACTGTCACAAATATGACTAGATAAAAATATTATGTATGTTACTTTCAGTTCTTAATTTGGCAGTTTTGTCATGGTGTATTGGTCTACCTTAAAACTTGGATGTGTTGTTAGCTTTTTTGCAGTTCTACCATTAGTAGCATTTGTGGCTGAGGCTGTAACTTGAAACTATGCTTTTTGCTGAGTGTTTGCGCTGTGGTGTTGTATTTCTGTCTAAAAGGGGTTTTTTTCCTCCTTGTTACATGTCCATTTTTGTCCTGTAGTATTCCTCAAGACGCTCATTAGCTTATTTTAGTTATTCCTCTGTTCCGTATGGACATGGTCTAATCAATAAGCTTCTTCACTTGCTGCAAGATTTCCACCTTATTGTGCTTCCAGCTTCTGAGATGCTGCGTGATGAGATTCAGCCTTGGCTAGTGCACTGTTGTCTAAATTTGCTGTGTTTCAGATCATTACACTGACTTTAATTTTGATGTATTTGCATTTTACTCAGCTCTAGTCATACTCTTTTCCCTTGATCAGTTAAATTACTCTCTGTGCAGTGTTACATTTGTACTACTGCTCGAAATACTAACTAAAGGCTTATAACTGAAGTGCTATTTACAACTACTGACCTCCAGCTCGTTTCTGATTTCTCTGTGATGTTGACCTTTTATAGATTGCACTGTTGTAAATCTTTGAAGTGATTCTTCTTGTCATCATATTTCTAGTAATTATGATTTGCATTGCATTAACACCTAGAAGCCTCTCCCACCTTACCCTTGTTGCATAAGATGACCTTTTTTATGCACTAATTCACATACAGGTAACAGAATACAGTTCTTTCTGTAAAGAATTTAACCTAAATGAAGACGAATGCTTGCCTGTATTTCCATACTTTAAATATCATAGTTCGAATTAATGAAATTGCTCAGAAAGGATTGTTAGTCCTAGAAACTATTTTCTTCCTTTTCTAACAAAATCAGAGCCTGTTGAACTTCTTTCCAGGCTACGTAAAGATTAAAATAAAAATAAAGATTACTGGTATTATTTCAGAGAGGCCACATTTGAGTAAAATTTACTCAAATTTTGTTCAAGTTGAACAACTGCAAAGAAAGCATTAGCTGGATATGGGACTGATGTTTCCTCTTTTTTCATATTGCACTTCAACATTAAGAGCAACAGAGAAACAAACTTGCAGCTGATCCTCACCCCAAGAAGGACTTGACTCCTAGAATTTTGTGATTACAGTCCTTACTCTGGTAGCTATGCTCTGAAAAAATAGAATCATAGAATCACTTGGGTTGGAAGAGACCTTCAAGATCATCGAGTCCAACCATAACCTACACTGCCAAAACCACCCCTAAACCATGTCCCTCAGCACCATGTCTACCTGTCTTTTAAATACCTCCCGGGATGGCGATTCCATCACCTCCCTGGGCAGCCTGTTCCAATGCCTGATAACCCTTTCGGTAAAGAAGTTTTTCCTAATATCCAACCTAAACCTCCCCTGGCACAACTTGAGGCCATTTCCTCCTTTCCTATCGCTTGTTACTTGGGGGAAGAGACTGACCCCCACCTCGCTACAACCTCCTTTCAGGTAGTTGTAGAGAGTGATAAGGTCTCCCCTCAACCTTCTCTTCTCCAGGCTAAACAATCCCAACTCTCTCAGCCCCTCCTCATAAGACCTGTTCTCCAGACACCTCATAAGACCTGTTCTCCAGACCCCTCACCAGCTTCGTAGCCCTTCTCTGGACACGCTCCAGCACCTCAATGTCCCTCCAATACTGCGGTGCCCAAAACTGAACACAGTACTCAAGCTGCGGCCTTACCAGTGCTGAGTACAGGGGCACAATCACTTCCCTGCTCCTGCTGGCCACACCATTCTTGATACAGGCCAAGATGCCATTGGCCTTCTTGGCCACCTGGGCACCCCAAGGCAAATAATGCTGGTTGGATGTATGCTTGTTGTATGCTATTGCAATGTACATAAGCAGAAGACAGTTATGAGTTGTGTTTCTAGGCTTGCTTAACAGATGGATTTGAGTCAGGACGCTAGTTTTTTTTAATGACTGTATTGCTTAAAACCTCTCTGTGAATAACTGGATGTTAACTTTAATGGCAGAGGAGTGCTCACAGATAATGGTATTGTGTGCATCTCCATATCAGGTTTCACACCGATCTCTCACAGGTGTTTTTCTGAGGTCTTCCTTTATTTATTTAGATAAATCTAGATAGACAGACTGTCCAGTTCCTTTTGGGTCTTGCTAAACTCTCAGATACTTCATGTGTCAATATTTTGCAGATTGTCATAATGATGTTTCTCTTTTCACTGGGAAGTTGTAAAGTGCCTGTGTGATAAGGTACATCTTTGCTTTGAACCCTTTTACCTTCCTTGAACGCTGTCTTGTTTCTGTGTTAAGCGTGTGTTGGAAAGTGGCTCTGCTCCCTGTATGCCTTTGCTAGACAATCTCATATGCTTACATTATGTCGTCTTCCTTGTGCACCAAGTGCAGCAATCCATTCTTTTTCACTTTACCTTCATGTAAGAAAGACTATTCTCATGCCATGGTCAATCTCCTCTAAGCAGTTTTGGTTTTTTTAACGAACTACTCTGTATAAATACAAACTTTTTAGTGTATAAAGTATGGTTTATTTGTCTTTTCCATGGTATAAAGACCTGATTGGACAGGTTCGGAATTGCCGAGTTATTTCTAAACTCCAACTATTGATGTGCTGAGTAGTATTAATATGGACTGAGAATCTGCTCTTTAGGGAAGTCTTGTGATGTTCTACCTAATGTGCAGTATTTGGAAAAGGTTAGACTAATACCTATTTTTGGATATGTTAGTGTGTCTCAAATGTCAGTAAATACCTAGCATTTAAGTAATTTCCCTGAATAAATGTGGGCATTTTGCTGATTTTATTTGTATTTAAGGCTATGGAGAACAAAACAGTAATGAATTCTTCAAACATTACGGAAACTTACACAAGTGATATTGGCCCCCATTCTTCAGGCAGGAATATGGAGACAGGGGGTTTAAATGATGGCTCTTGGGTGACATACCTCAGTCATTGGCTAAGTAAAAACTCAAGGTGTCCTAATTTTGAACCTCCTGATTTAACCACTGGGTATTACACTATTCCTAAAAAAGCATCACGCTGTAAGGGAGGGGATAAAGTGCTACTAATACATCAAATCTTATCAAATGACTTTAGACTTATCTTAGCTCTCTTCTCACCACGGTTTGCTGTAGACTTGTAGCAGGACTTGTGTCCTTGCTAAACAGGAGTAGCAGGACTTGTGTCCTTGCTAAAAGGAGAAGATTGATTTACTATATTCATATGGATCCAGCAGCTTCCTATGAGTACGCAGTAATGAATTAGAATATCCTATAGCTTTTACCCCTCTGCAACACTTCAGGAGACCTTAAAGACTGGAATACGTTACAGAAGTCCATTCGATAGAAACTTATAAATGTGTGTCTTCTGCGTAGAATAACAGCATAACACATCTTTTAGCATGTGCAATATTCCTATTCTTCAAATACTCTAATTGATTGTTCATTGGGCTCAGTCAGCCAAAAGTGGAGAGAAACTTTGTACAGACATCATTAGTTTTTCTCCATTTAAAGATTAATCATGAAGAGCTCTGGCTCTTTAATTCTGTAATTTGTATATTTAATGGGCTGCTGCAGAATCTATGACAGTAATTAGCATAGCCTGAAAACTCATTAATACGCAACAACATGATTAATGCAGCATTAATGCAAACATGACTGAAGTTATTTGGGTTATGTAGTAAGAAGATTAAAGCTAAAATGTCCTGTTTGTTTTACCAGTAGTGGGTATAATGGGGTAGCAAGCAAAATAAGAAAAAAACGGGTATCAAGTTAGTCATTTTAGTGTAAAAAAATTTTCAGTTCTCATCAAGAGAACTTGGGGCTTTGCCTGATAGTTGGTTTCCACAAGAGGTGTTACACATTTCCCCCTTTTATTCACTCATCATATTTTGTGTTTATGCTTGTTGAACCTTTTAGTTTGACTTAGCTTTTTGGCAGTGTGAGGCATTAAGAGTATATTAAAAAAAAAGTCTTCGAATAGTGTCATTCTGAGTAAGGTTAGAATTTTTCAAAATACAGGGGGTTTGTACAGTCTGATTTCTAAAACAATGAATTTTTAGCTTCTCCTGGTTTTATTATCAACAGAAAACAAAAGGGGCTGCTGACCGGCAATTGGACACTCTAGTTACAGTTTGGAAAAAGTTGGGGAAAATTTTTTTGTGTGTTTGCATGTACAAATATGTGTGTGTACATATGTGTATGGACTTACATATATGACTGAAGTGTTTCTTTTAAATTTCTACTAAGAAACTAAAGCAACTTAAAAATGAACAGTGTTTACTTCATCAAAGGATTTAATAGCTCAGTGTAAAGTTTGTGATGAACTTTGAAAATATATTCAAACACAGTAAGGTAACAGTAAAAGACGGAGCCTGTTCCTGTACCAAAGACAACGAAAGATGTTGGACGTCTTTTGTCCAACAAACGAAAGATTCGGGAAAAATATTTTCCAGCTGCTTCTCTCAACAAAATCCGGAAAGCTACAGGCCATCACAAAGTGTGAAGAACTCCTTGTATTCAGCAGAAGATCTTCATGATTACATTCAGGAAAGTGTCCTCTGAGCTTCTTCTTTTTCTCTAAATCCACTGTCCATTACGTGAAACTGCTTTAAATACTAACCCATTTTTGTGAAGTCTCCCTTCTATTTTTTTGAAAGGTACTTTTTTTTTATTAAAAATACATTTTAAAATGTTTTAGCTATTGTAATCACATGTAGGATGCAGAATCACTCTGAGAGGAAAATGACTAAATATTAATTCAAAGAAGTATATAGTAACTGTGAGTTTTCCTCACCATCTGTCACCTCCCAAATTGTAAAGAATTTTTGTTTTATTTTCTGTGGAAAGATGTGCTTTGATTAGCCAAAAGCATTTGTACGCAGTCTTAATGCTAAGCAAACACTTATCATTTGTCATCCTGGAGGGACTTCTGAGAGCCCAATACTGTAGTCAAAATTTTATATACAATTTCTGTTCATTTTACTTGGCATTATGCACAAAAAAGGACTTTAGTAAGCATAAAGAGATCACTGCCTTTGCCAACAATTTTCTGTGCATTTGTTTGGAATGTACAATTGTATAATTATTTACATCATTTCATATAAGGATGTAAGTAGAATGGAAATGCAAATTGTGTTTGTACAATTCCGGGAGAACTTGCACTGAAAATGGATGTGCTTCACAGATTATGCAAAATTTGTTTCTAATAATGCTTTGTGATTTTCCAGATATTAGGCAGGTTGTTTTTTTATTTTTTCCAATTGTAATGTACACTTTTTTCCTTTTATGTTTTTCTAAATCCACAAAGGAAATGTCCGTAATATGCTAGGTTATCTAATGCATCAGATCCTTACTTTTTAATCTTACGCATTTATGAAAACTAAACTAACCACTGTTTTTGCTGGCTGCATCCAGGTTAGAAATACCTTTATGTAGCTGTTCTTGCCACTTTTGGACAGATTTGTTCATATCGTTATATATAGGTTTTGGTGAAGGGGCATGGGACTTCTGAGACTTGTAGCAACTTCTATGTATTTAATGAGTCTAATAACTTATATTTGTTGTCTACTTTGAGCTGGACTCTGAACATCCAGTTGTAGAGAAAGGTACTTTACAGGTGTTTTAGCTGAGTGCATGGGAAGAAGAGACTAGTTTTAAGTAAGTCACTTTGCTGAAGTCTCTCAGCTGTTATTGTAAAAGATGTCTTCAGTTACCTTGCCCCTCTGCCTACATTCTCCCCTCAATTCTTCCCCAAAATTTCAAAAAGTCAAAAGACATTTTTTGAGTACGGTGAAAGTTTTTGTATTTTGAAATGCTGATTTTTTTTTTCACCTTTTATAACAAAACCCAGAAAACTAAATTCAATTCAGTTAAATTGGAAAGATATTTCACAGGAAGCAAAATCTCTTTAGTTTGGGTGAATAAAGTTTCTTGGTCAAACAAAACCTATTTTAAACTTTTTATTTTGCAAGAAAAAATGTTTATGTCAGAAGTGATTTTTATGGTAATAATTATAAATTATTAGTGTATGTTATGCTAACTTGGGAGCTGCTCTAATTTGTTAATATTTTCCCCCTGACGACCAACTGCCTTTTTAAAATTCAAAATAATCCTGTGTGCTCTGTAAGCTTACTTTAAGCAAAACCACAGCCTCTGAAGAGCACATTCTTGTCTGTTAAATACTTCTGTGCAGATCTCACAAGCTGTGTTGAATTGCCGCAGAAGAATCTGAATCCAGATGTGAATCTGAGTCAGAATCTGAAATGTTGCTGAAGTTCTTAGGCTTGCAGACTCATGAGGGAGGCAAAGAGGGCATATAAAAATAGTTTCATATGCATTTTCTATATTAGACAAAAAGCTGGGTTCTGAGTCATCTGACATGTCTGTAATAGTTTATCTTTTTCACTTTAATATCTGCCTGATGCTAAAGGAACTCTCAAAATGGTGTGCACTCACAGGGAAGCATGCTGATACTGCTGCTCACTTCAATGCCTTTAAAATGCCCGTGTTGGTCACTCACACCCTCATTTCTCTACTGACCTGGATGTGCCACCTGTGAAATTAGGATAAAAATCTACGCACAATCCACTACTGCATTACATTGATGCTATGTAGACCCTTACAGAAGGGTAGGTTCTGCCATAACACACTTTGGGATACTAATAAAAATAACATTAGCAATTTCCTTTTATTACTGTGTATTTTTTTTTTGGTGTTTTCTGTTCACTGTGTACAATGCTTGTATTATGTTTTGTACAATGCCATTATAATTCAAGAAATTCAGTTACAGAAATTGAAGAAGTGTCTTTGTTTAAAGGAATTCTGACAGCTGCTCCAATCACAGCTATAGTTTGAAATGGAATTAAAGATTTTATTTGAACTACATACATTACTGTTTAATTTGTAGTAGAACTTCCTGTTGTTTTTTATCCCAGTAATGATAACACCTCCTTGTGGACCAATCACTGTTGTCCCATAAACAGGCCTGTTTGGTGAATTCTTGAGTTGCGGTTCAAGATTCAGTTGATTAAAACTATATTCCTACTATGCCCCACAGATGGTCATGTTTTCCATCCAAGCTTTAGTAGCCTCATTAGTGTGGCTGAGATGCAGTTTCCATATATGACAAATTACAGAAGTAATTGTAATGTTGCTGTTTTATTTATGGTTCCTATTTATCTGTTATACCTACCATTGAAGTGAAGGTTTGAGATGTGCATACTGAAATAGTAGACACAAGTCTTTGAGGAACGTTCTTGCGAAATTACACACCCACACACACCCACCTCAAAAAGAAAGTTTTTCTGTTGATCTAGTGTTCAGTTTTCAAGTTATTTGAAACTTGTCAGATTTTCAAAGGGAAGCTTTCTGTGCTCAGGTTAAGTAAGATCCATTTTCAGTGCTCAGTGTCAATAAGGCAGAAAAATGACATACACCTAGCTCTTATAAGACTAATGGGATTTCTGGCTATGTTGTGTTTTGAACATGATGTCCAACCTGGACTTGAGAAATCTTTTCAAATTTTTTTTTAATTAGTATGTTCCTGTGAAAAATATTAATTTCACAAGTTTTTATCTCCCAGTGAAAATACTATCTATGGGGCAGAAGTGTGCTTAATATTTGGTTTCTCCATTGCACTCATTTCTAGAAATACAAGAAAATATTAATATTGAGGTATGAAAGTACTTATTTAGCTTATATGAACTTCCTTATCTCAAGAAACTCCAAAGATACCTGAACTTAAAGGGGCACTGTGTCCTTTTCTGAATTATGTAATAGGTGACAAACGAATTTAGGGTTTTGTTTGACAGCAAATTTTGAAAATATGTTTGAAAACAATGGTTTTCATATAACTCAGCAATACGTTATATGAAGCTATGGCAAATCTGCAGGCAGGAATTAAGGTTTGTGAGCCTCTTCAGTATCCGAAGAAGAAAGAAAGCTCCTGCATAACATTTGAAAACTTTTAGAATTACTGCAATATTACTGTTATGAACCATTTAATTTATATTTTATAACACAATGTTATAAAATAATGGTATTTTTGCAGAGAGTCAATTATTTTGTTAGTATTTGTCCTTCTGAATTAGGTGTGAGGAGGGATTCTCTGGGCTTCAGAAATCTTTTGGCGTCTGGGTAAAAATACTGGCAGTTTACTTACATTAACTGTGGTCTCCAGTGCTGGGTTTAGAGGCCATCAGTCTCAGCCTCTCCAGCAGATACTACCAACTGGAAATACCTGGAACCTCAAAAGTACAGCAACAGTGGTTATTTCTGAGCCAGGCAAAGTTATGCTTTTCCTTAAGTAGGGACACTCTTGAGTTCTTTACATGGTGGGCATTACTTATGTACAGCTGCCTTTTGCAGGTATTTTAATAGCATGACTGATTAATAGCATGTCATTGCCTATAGAATACGTTTCATATCTGTGAGTGCATCTTGTGATTTGTATGAAAACATTAATATGATTAAGAAATGGGGTCTAAGGATATTTCTTACAGGTATAGGTAATTAACGAGCATGATCTAGTATGAATGCGCATCAGAACTATAATTTTTTTATTTTTTTAAGTATGGATGCTGTCTACAAGAAAACTTTTGTCACTTAGCGTGTAAGAGTGAAAATGTGTGAAAAGACAGAATAGTTGGATGGAGTTGAGTAAAAACCAATAAATTATCCTGTTCTGTAAAAAGCATTTAATGCAGAAATGTCATGCAAATGTTTAGTCTAGGTAGGTGTTGCTATTGTTGCCTTTTCATTTCCCTTTGCAAACAAGTTAGTACAGTAAAGGCATCGCTCCACCATGGACTCAGCCTGCAATACCTGGATTTGCATGTAGAAAAATTGGGCCAAATTTGGCATATGGTTTTATAATGTTCTTATTTGTTTCAGTAAATTTTTGTTCTAGGAGATAGCTTAAAAGAAAGGTGTTATAAAAGATTGGTGGTTATCTAAATCTTGTTTATTCATAATTCTGCTTCTTGAAACTGGATGCATAATTTAGGATTGTTTCATTGATGTGTCCTTAGATAGTTACTGAGTGAGTTTATATCTTGGAAAACAATATTCCAATATTTGCAAGCTGATTAATTAGATTGTTGTTTTGATATTTTATTTGTGGTAAAAAGTAATGTAAGAAAACTAACGGTTTTTTCCTCCTATGTCTTTTGAATGACATTTAATGTGCTGACATAATATTTTATCAGAAACCCAATAGGGGACTATTGATAATGATCTGGAAATTTCTAAGCTTAGTTCATCAGTTAGTCCTTGAGATATGTCCAATTCTTGTTAAAACTTGTTCTTTTTCAGGTGTTCTTTGTACACTTAGATATATGTATTTATAAAAGAATATATATAAATATACATATAAATACGTGTGTGTGTATGATCTTTTGGAACCAAACCCCCACTATGCTTCATAGAAATTCTTCATAGAAATCCTTCCATTGCAGGAACTTGTTCCTTCTTTATGAATAAAAATCTTAAGGTACAAGTGAAAATCCACATGTAAAACATCAGCTATTAGAATAGTATGCTAATATTTTAATTACTTTTTTTTTTTAAGAAAGAAGTTACTAAACATGGTAAGTCACAACTGCGTATCTCTATTTATGGATGAGTAGGCTCTGAAATCACAGACATTTTTCTTAAAGGCTGATTCAGTTTGGATTAGTAAAGTTTCTCCTGCAATGACTGGCAGGGGGTTTAAGTGAACAAAACTTCTGTAATTTTGGTTTGTCATTTTACTGCTGTTTTTTAAACAACTTTTTATTTGCAATTACACTGTTAGAATGCATAAGAACCATTTTTGGCTTTAACCATCTGCTTGCTTTTTCTGAGCAGGTATTAAAGTGAAATTTAGAACCCAGGAACCTGATGGTTTGATTTTTTTCGCTGCATCACCTGGGAATCAAGAGGAATACATTGCAATTCAACTGAGGAGCGGGCGTCCTTACTTTCTTTTTGATCCACAGGTACAACAAAAGACACGATCTGATAGAAATAGCGTATATTATTTCTTTCAGACTTCTTTACACATTTATCCTTTATTTAATTATTGTTTAATTGATACAAGTTAACTGGCTGTTGAGAACCCTTTGGCAACTGGACGTTTTGGGGAGAGAAACACTGAAACACTAAAGCTTTCTCATTTTTTGCTTTGCTTGCCACAATTCATGACTTTTTTTTTGCATTTTTATGGGTTGGGGCTTTTTGTCAATACCACCGAACACCACTACAGCTTGAAGTACCAAGATTTCAAAGGTGGGCAGAACTAGTTTTTGAATCAGCAAATAAAGGTTATATGTTTTTTAAGCCTCTCATCTTGAGACTTTGTCTTTTCCTGCTGAAATCAGTGTCTAGCCCTTAATGTGATGAAAGTAGCCTTGCACTTCTAGTAATAATGATCATAGCAAAGACATCAATAATAAGGGAAATATTATCAAATAAGATCCAAAAAATTAGAAATAAGGCCATATTCCTTGCATTTCTATTTGGGTATTTTCTGTTTTCTCTGCACCCCAAAATTGGATCTCTTCATGGAATAAAAAAAACATTACAGACTCAGTTATATTTCATACATATGCAAGAAACTGTAAGTAATTATCGAATTTTCTAATGATATTGGCAATGTGGTATTGCACATATCCATATGCGTACATCCTTTTCGTAAGGTTACTACTGCCTTCGTGTTGCTGGAAGGCCTGGTTGCTGCGTCAGCCCTATCTTCAGTCACACCACAGTGTCTAATTATGTGATTGGCATTGCGTCTATTGCTCTGTGGGGTTGCACAGAAATGCCTAATGGTATAAAATGGTGTGGATTTAGCGATTTGACAATCCGCTGTTAACCTTGGCTTCCTGAGCTCTGCAGTGGTCCAGGCACTGGTGCTCCGGGACCCTGCAGAGGTGTTGTGCAGTGGCGTTGTGCAGTGGTGAAGCTCTTCCTCAGCTCTGGAGAATCTGCAGAGGGAGGCACGGTGCTGCACAGAGGCTAGTGTGTATGTGATCCCTGTGCTAGAAAACATTAGTTCTGCTTCTGTCTCCAAGATACAAATTTCTATTATTTCCACCACATTTACACACGGGCATTATCTTCTTTTCCTTGTTGCAAACTGAATCAGTGTGTAATTCCATTTTTGGGACCATGCTGAACATTGTTGTTAATGTTGCCCTCATCCACGTTTTAATAGCTACTAGTTCTGGTTTGCCTTTTTTATAATTATACCTTCACTTAACTGAAGACAAATTTTTATTTGCTTTGCAAGATCTTCCTGGGTGTAATACTTTGATTTTTGCTGTTGTTGTTATTGTTGTTTGTTTTAATGGGAGTGTATCTCTTTCAACTAGCGTCTTAGTGCTTCAAATAGTATTCCTAGCTCTCCTTGCAGATTTGCTCCTTTTGAAGTAGCATTATGTCAGCTGGGTTGGACTCATTCCCTAGAAAATGTTGTATTTGGTGGGGTTCACAGCATCCGGGAGATGGGGAGGAAAGGGGGACAGGTGGAAGAGTAGCTGGCCTGGAGCTTTTATTTTCTTCTTTTTTTCCCTCTTTCCCTGTCTTTTAACTGTAAAAAAAAAAAAAAAAAAAAAAAAAAGCCATGATTTGTCCATAGTCAGTCCCTAGAGCTTCTTAGTTCAGGAATATTTGCAATAGTTACTATCTTGAATTTTTAAAAAATTACTTGTTTATGAATTATCTTTGTTTATCTTTGTGTTTCATTTGAAACCACTGTCCCAAGCTGATCTTTATGACCATCACTTCCATATTGGTCCCTCCTCTTACAAAGTCTGAAATAGCCTATATGGCTGGTTCAGTGAGTGTTTGTTGTGAAGAAAAAAGATCTTTCATTCACGGCATTCAGGAATAGTTTAGGTCTTAACATTTGATTTACTGTAGATATATCTTGAAAGCTAATGCTTTCTAATTTCTCATTAATAACGTGGAATAAAATTTTTTCAGTCTTCTGTATCCTTAATATGCTGTGCTACCTTACTACTTTTGCTTCTGTTTTTACATAGTTCCTTTTTTCTTTTTGCCGTTATTTGCTATTGCTGTCCTATAACATCAGGTATAGTGTTCTGTAGCAGCATTTCTTAATCCTTCATTTGTGTATCACAGTTTGCATTAGTGTGCAAATGCTTTAATTACTTCTTATTGATACCATGTGGTTTCTTAACCAGGTTCAATGCATTGTTTTCTGTAATTATGGTTGTGGCATATATGATAGGCATTTATGGCCCTGTCTCTGTGCTCTTCTCTTAAAAACTGCAAAAACTCTTTTTGATGATAATTGTGACTCTGCTGCTTTTTATCTAGAGCAGCTCTGTTTAATATCATGTGCTCCTTTCCAGCTGTGTTCTCTCGCAGGTTAATTATTTTTACCCTTAGTCCCTTTCAGGATTTTGGCATGTATCTTTGCTCGTGATCAGCAGCACCTTTTCTCTTGTTATATCTGCCCTGGGCATAGCCCTGCTGAGTCTTCTTAGTGGGGAGTTTTCAGCAGCCTAACTTCTTCCTTCTCTAAGTGTTAATTTCAAACCCTTTTCTTCCTGTCCAGTCATACTTCTCTCAACTTTATGTACAACACCATTCATCTAGTTGTTGTCTCACCATCTCTTCTGTCTGCCTTTTGTGTTTTCTAGCTGCTCTTCTTTCTTTCCTTATTGTTTTACTGTCATTCTTTGCAGGGTTCTACTCATGGTCCAGGGAACATGAGTTTTTTTGCTAACAAATGTCTTCCTCAGTCTTGCCTGCATAATCAAATTGTTCCATAGACCTTCCTCCAAATTCAGCGTGCCTGCAAACCTTCAGCTGTCTGTGGAGTTTCTTCTCATCGTAATGCCTTTTACATCCACCCCTAAATTACACAATCAGCTCTAGCGACAATTTATAGTTATCTTTCAGTGGCTACAGGTCATTTGTTCTCTTTTTTTTTTTCTCCCAGGGAAGCACTGAATATTTTACGCAAAGTGAAATCACTAACAGTAGAAATTTAACGCCAGTCTGGAACATCTTTTCTCTTCGTGATTAGGACAGTTTGAGGATTAAGAGTAGTGGGATTCTTCTCACAATATGGAGGGAACTGAATCCAGCTCTTCCATTTCAGCAGATGATCCATTTACTAACTTTACAGCAAGAAGGAGGAACGCCAGATACTTTTCTTGTTGCCTGTGGTTCATGCAAAGGCTGTAGTAGGCACAGTCTGGGGATGAGCTGTTATTCCTCCCAAAAAAGGAAGGAAGAGAATGCCTAGCTATGAATCCCAACTATACCTTGCTACCTGGCATTGGCAAAACTTTAGTACTTGTTCACCTTTTCAGTGGCAGGAGTTTGCGCATTGAAAGAACTTGCCTGGGAGAAGTGTAGATACATTCAGACTTGGCACGTAGACAGTATCTTTGAGGATCTGTATTTGTGATGTTTCTATGTATTTTCATGAACGTAAAAGTCAGCATGAAGAGCCACAGGGTTCCTATTACTTAGTTATTGTTGAGAACTACTAAAAATTAAGACTTATCGTATGGCTCAGCAACACGATCCGTATTTGGTTCCCTATGTGTGATTTCCAAAATACATAACAAGCCATTTATCAACAGGATATTTAAATATGATCGCAGAATCACTTGGATAGTTCTGGATAAAATGTCACACAGAGGCCTTCAAGGCAGTGTATGCTGAACCCTGAACACCGTCATCTTCTTTTCTCTCCCCACCCCCCCGCCCCCCCAAATTAAGCACAGGTTAGCACATATGGTTGTGTGGTCCCAGATTGAATTGGTCACAAATAAATGTGGTTTCTGATGTACAAAACTGTTAATGCTCTAGACTGTTGCCAAACATAATATGAAGAACCACTTATTCAGGCACCTGATCTTTAGAATGCAGCATCGTTTGTAACAATTTTAACGCTAACTAAGTACACTTTGATGAGACAGCATTTAATAAAATGCTCATTAATTTCATCATTAGCAAGGGTATGCTAAGAAGTAAGCCAGTTTCTTATGTCACGCCCAATTAGCATCCCATGCTAGTAATCCCATTAGTATTGTTGAATTCACTAATGGAAAAACTAATGGGCATGCTACCAGGGCACATTAATTGGGCATGACACCAGTTCTGGTTTTAATTATTAAACTACGGTAATGAAATGTGTGTTTGTAAAATATTAAAATGTTGAAATAGGAGAGAAGGCAATAAAAAATAGTATATGAAAAAGTGCACACTAGAATGTAAGGATATATAGCTTTGTATTGTTATCATGGCACAGAGGACTGCTGTACAAACTGCCTCCGTACCAACACGTGGGCTGAACGGAGTAGGAAACACACTGTAAATATTCACAGGAAATTTTTTTTTTCTGTAATCATGTACATATGTACACATCATATGTATTTTCATACATAGGATACACAGTGGCACTCCACAATTCAAAATGTACTGTAAAATGTATACTGTGTTCATAAATCTATATGCTGACAAGCAATTTCTAATAGATGCACATCACTAAAGGCAGAATACTAAATTTTAACAAGATTTTCAGTATTAATCACAATAGGTCATTGTTTTTATCAACAGGCGTAGCTCTAAGGTCCTTGAGCCAGAACGAGTACTAGATCTGGAAAGAAGATATTTCGGAACTGTCTGGTTTTTTGCTGCAAAGTAACAAGCTAGGCCCCCAAATTATAAGGCACCTTTTATTTTTCTTTTACATATTTTTTCACAAATATTTTTGAAGCCTGTCTTAAGCCATAAAGAGACTGCAAATGTCGAGATTCTTTACTATTATATAGTGCCTCTGCAAAGAAATGTTTTTCCATGCAGTAGTTGCCTGCTACATAGGACAGTTCTATTTTGTGAATTCAACAGAATAATGTTGAGTTCCCAGATGGTTCAAGTAAGTTATAAAGCCCTGAGACAATATTACGGGAATTACTGGGAAGTTAAAAGATTATTTGGACATAAATATCAGGAAAATTCTTGAAATACATTAATTTTATTTTTATTGCATCATTATATGAATTCATGTAGTATTTATTTTAGTTGTTTACAGTCTTGAGACTTGGTTTGGCAACTGCATCTGTTGTATTCCTCTTACTCAGCAATTCAGAAAAGATTCCTCTGCATTTTGTCATGGGTGTCTCTCAATTCACCCCCTCTTATAATTTATTTTTTTAAACAAAACCAGGGAAATATTCTAGTTAAATCTAAAAACATTTACACAAGCATCTCTTGTACAGTAAAAACATCCTCAAAAACTGCCTTCTATTCCCCTCCCTTCCCCCCCACCCTGAATCTCTTGGTATGACTTTTTCCTTCATATAAAGGTATTATACTCTCTCAACTAAAAATTCAGTTCCTTTTGATACCAAGTTAACAGGGACGGAACATGCATCTTCATACTCTCCAACAAATACATCTCTTTTTTGGGTCCCTTCCTGTAGACGGGTGTTGCAGTTAACAATCCTGTTGGATTTCTACGGATGGCACATTGAATCATGGTCATCAAACTTCACAACAACAGCAATCCATGAAATAGTTAAAAACTTGAATAAAAAAGTAAATAAAAATTTAAAAAAATCTGAGTGACATGACCCTCAATAATTTGTGCCTCATCCTTGTCTTTATCAGAGGAACTACACAGGGTTTTCTGTTTTTAATAGAAACTGAACTGGATCCTTGAGCCCTCATTAATTATTTGAGAAGGTTAATTTAGTGGGGAAATCAGTCCTAAACATCATTCAGTATTACAAACGAAGTTAAACAGAGGACTTGTGTCTTTATTTTTAGAAGTTGTACACCACAGAATGTTACAAAGAGTAAAGTTGTAATTCTAAATCTTACCTTCATAATATTCTAAATCAGATTCTTCTGTTAATAAAAAGGGATCTGCGGTAGCAGTCACTCCAACTAATGATGGTGGAAGAGAGTACAACGATAACAGTTGGCACCAAATAATTGCTACAAGAATTCAAGCACTGGGAAACATCACAGTGGATGGGCAGTACACAGGTAATCAATTCAGTTTCATTTTCCTTTATTATTTAGGTATTACTCAGGGTATTGCTGCCTTGCTTACTTCCCCGCTACCTGTGTTCATCCATACAGCAAAAAATTCGCTCAATTTTCTGACAAAATCACTACTGTTTTGTCTGTGCATCTGAGGCATCTGTCCACTGTGAGTCTTTGATAATTTAATACTAAGTGGGAGGAGTTTGTCTTTTTGTGCTTGTGAATCTAGGACTGTGTTAATATTCTTTTGTAAAAGAGCTGCAAATATTTCCAGGATACGTATGAGAAAGTATTAGGATATTGTTTCACATTAGCCTCTTCTATCAAATACCAATATTCTGGTATTAAGTTGAAAATCTGGTGAAAACATTGAACACAAGAATAATGACCTATTTTGTTCAGGTTCTTCCTCAGCAACCAGTGGCAGTACCATTATTGGAGAGAACACGGGAGTTTTTGTTGGAGGACTTCCACAGGGTTATACTATTATAAGAAAGGATGTAGGTGAGTGTGATTGTGGTATAATGAATCCTATACGGTGGCACTGACTTAACTGCTTTTCCAGTGCTGTAGGCTGTATTGACACTATGTCAGAAACATGAGGACACTACTTAATTTGCACAATTATTTACATAATTGTTTTAATCAAAATAAGTCTATACATTTTCTTTAATTTTATCTTTCGGGTCAGACTGAAATATCTGTGTAGCTGATTTCATCAACAGTAAAGCAATGCATGAGGTCTGTGCTCATTTTCTTTAATTTTATACCCAGAACTGGTATGCATGTGAAACTTATGGGTATGTTTTACATTTTAGATTCCTGAATTCTTTTCCAAAAGACACATACAAATTATTTTCATTAGCTTAAGGACAAGGTTATGCATCCCATCTGGATGCAGGGGTACAACACGCTGGCCTTTTTTGGTGTGAGTTTGGATCCTTCAGGGATTGTTGCATTGAACTCAGTGATGAATATATCAGTATTCTACAACTGTATTTACGTGGGGCTGAATCGTAGCTGGCTTCCACAGAACCAATAAACATACATCTTTATATATAAACTTGGTCTATATGCCAAGCGTATATTCTACCAGCAGATGACAGAGGTGACTGCATACAAAAAATAGTATACAATCAGCTGTTCTCAGTGGATTCATATCCAGGCTTGTGTGCTTTTTCATATAAACCTGAAAGACAAATTGTTTATTTAAGTTTGTATTTCCACCCCTGATGAGGACATGAAATCTAGTCGATGAGTTGATGTGAGGTACACTAGAGTACAACTTCCTCTATCCTCCTAAACCCAGAAATACGTGCATGTGGTGCTCTAAAACTTTGCTTCATAAAGTAATGCAGGATGCCTCCATCAAAAGCCTCAACTAAATAATCAAAATGAGACTGACTCTAAACACCATTCATGAGAATGCTATGCTATCTATAAAATTCTGCTTTATATTTTTGTCCCTACTAAAGTAAGAGATAGAAGCCATGAAGTGCTATTTTTTTACAAACAAAAAAAAAAGGAAAGAAAAACTTCCTGATGGAGCTTCTAGAAGCATATTCATCTAAGCTTTTGCAGCACAGTTTCTTCCTATTCAGCAGACACATGCCTGCCTTTGCAATTATTATTTTGTTTAAAGAGGATAAACCTGAAAAATTTCATTGGAATCTTCATGGAGTAGATCTATGCTGTTGATTTGAAGGCAAATCTTTGTACACAGAATCTCAAAAAAGGTTAATATTATCCAATTACACAACAGTAGCTGCTGTCCTTAGTGAAATCTGGATTTAGCTTACAGACTAGATTTATTAACTGATTGATGGCTGGTTCTCAATGCATTCATGCACATATACAATAGGGTGAGTGTGTATAAAATATATAAATTAACCCTTGTGTTTAGTTGCAGGCGATTGGCTTAAAAAAATATTTTCCATTTCTGCAGGGATGAAGATGATAGTTCAGAAAGGATTTGTGGGGTGTCTCAGTGACATATTTTTGAAAAAAGTGCATACTCCCCATGAAAACTGGGAATCTTTGAACTGGCAGGACGCTGAAGAGCAAAACAATGTCTATCATATTTGGGAAGGATGCCCCCTCGTCCTCTCCGAAGGAGCACATTTTCTTGGCAAAGGTAATTTGCTGTACTATTGCACTAGTCCTGCATGCTCTTGAGATATAAGAGGTGATCATATCAAAAGTATTGCAGCGATCTGCTTTCAAACAGTTTTAGCTGTATAGGATTATTTTTGAATGGTTTAAAATCTGGCTTCTGGATTTACAGAAGACTGCTGCATGGAAGCGGAACTGCATTCACAGACAGGTGCTGCTGATACATCTGTGTGCAGATGTGATATGCATGTAAAAAGTGAAGTTTCCCTTTTGAAGAGACACAGATGCCTATAATGTATCAAAAAATGCCAGACAGCAAAATTTAGAAAATTGCACCAGTCTGGTTTGTCGCAGTACATTATGGATAGCTCCTTACAAAGCTGAGTGCTAAAGTTCTAAACCTTAATCTTGAAACCTCTGAGTTCTTTATGTCAAAGTAGAAAGTAGCACCTAGATTTTTGCTTTTGGTTTCTTGAACCTATTTATTTCCGTATTTGATTAACTTATGCATGTATTCACTTTCTTTCAAGGGTTTCTGGAACTGTATTCAGGTGTTTTCAGTGGTGGATTGGAATTTGAGATCTCATTCAAATTTAAAACAGATCAACTGAATGGATTGCTTTTGTTTGTTTACGATAAAGATGGCCCGGATTATCTTGCAGTAAGTTCAGAAATACAAACAACTGTATTCAGATATGACCTGTGAGTTTTGTCTACTAAGATATGTTCAGCATTTAAAGAAATTTCAAGCCATGTTTTCTTTGTGGTTTACTTATTTTGTAATGCTGTGCACAGCAAAGTGTAAGGGGAACAAAAAGGCTCTAACAAAGGCTCAGAGTAGGTTACCTGTGTTATTTATATCATAAATAACATATCAGTATATGAATATATGAAAAGCAGAATTATTCCTCTTTTGAGTTAGAAGTTATTAGAAAAGAGAATAAAAGATGTGCGTCAAAAGCTTTTGGTTCATACTTAAGGACAGTATAGAGTTACCCAATTTCCCGATTCTCATACTAGAACAAATTCAATTAAATTGTAAATTGAAAAGTTCCTGACAGAAATTGTCTGATGCCCTAATAGAGCTTTCTCTTTAAGGTATATGTATTTTTTATAATCAATATGATTTCTTCATTTTGATTTGAAACATAAGGATTGTTACATAGACAGAAATTAGTGGTCCAGCTTAATCCCATCACATCCCTATCACTGTTTTCCCAACACTGTAAAGGAAGCTCTACAAATCCAGTATTAGGTAATTTTCTGAGATAATGACTATGAACTTTCGTGTTGGTGTCTGTTGAATAAGACTGTTTTATGCTCAGAAGCGCTCATGCTTCCGTCTTTTCCAGGATTTTGTTTAAGATTGAATGTGTTTGTTACAGCTTGTCAATTTTTTTTTTTAGCTAGATACACGGCTCTGTATTTTCATATTTTTCTTCCCCCAAGGATTTTGAATGTAATTAGACTGTAGTCACCATTGCTAGTGGGTCAACTATAGTTACTACTTGCACCAACTAGTAGGTATTACATTGAAAGTAGCATCTTTTTTTCAGTTGGTCCGAGAAGCAATCATTTACATTTAGAAATTGTTGAGAGTATTGTTATTCTTTATGACCTAATCTGCCCTTTCTGCATTTTTATTGAATCTCATTTATTTATTTTTTTATTATGCAGCTGTTTTGCTAATGGCTGTCATGTCACAGCCTGTTTTATTGCATGGCATTATATCTAATGTGCCTTTTCCTTTAAACTTCTGACCTAAAACTTATAAATGTATTTTTCTGCTTTTCAGGTCAACTATAACTTGCTTTTCATTTTTTATGTTACTGACTTTCCCAGCAAATCGTTTTTTCTTGGATTATGAAGTCTGCTAGACCTGATCACTGCTGCTTTTTCAAGCAGCCTTAGTCCAAAACTTGAGTTCCAATAACAAGTCTTGTTAATTACTTGCTATGACTTTAATTTTGCTCTCAAATAATGACTAAAATTGTGAGCTAATAGCATAAGATGTTATACTAATGTCCCACCCTAAAAAGACTTGTGTAATGTGTGTAATTCATAGTACAGGAGCACTTTTTACATGAACGGTTTTCACAGGGACAAACATGGGGCTTGGGTTGTTCTGCAGATTCTTGTGGTATGTGATCCTTGTTTCCTTTCTCTTGATCTGTGAAACACTAACAAATATGAGAAAATGGCTTTTGACTGTAAAGGGAAAAAGGGCCTTAGTAAATGAAAAGTGCGGTCAAAACCACGTAGTTAGAACACCTTCACTCTCTACTCACTTCCAGATTTTTGGCAGTATTATATTTACATTAGTTTTAGCACTGAAAACTGCAATTTGATAACATTTGTCCTAAGTAAAATTTTTTTTATCTCACTTTACTCCTGCCCTCAACATCTCCACAGCTTTAAGATGAGGAATTTTAGAGAGGATGAGTGTAGGCTTGATTTTCCAACCCTTGCAATTTTGTGTTCTGCACATACATAATGATGACAGAAGGTTCTCCTGTACACTTGAGCTCACGAAAAAAGGTTAATGGAAAGTGAAAATGAGGTGTGTAGCATGTTGCGCATGAGCTACGATGTCTTTGTTAGGAGCTTTGGTCAGGAGACACTTGCACTGCAAAAGAGATTATCCTGAGTGCTAATGTAAGATGGTATTCCCTGACCCTTCCCTTTGCATAGGTCACAGCTCTTTTATTAGCTTTATAGTTTTGGAATGACTAACCTAGACACACGTCTGGCCTGCTACCAAATGGCCAAAGATTCTGTCTTGTCTTCTGCCCAAGACAAAATTAAGTCCTAGAAAGGTGCTCTGTGTAAAGGTCACTCCTTCCATGACTTCCACGCTGTGAGAATTAACTCAAGCTACAGAGGTCACTCTGTTTCTCTTTGGATCCAGGCACAATAATGATGCACCAACTGGGACCAGATAAACTAGTATGAATCACTAGTTCTGCCTCTGGTATGTGTTTCCTCATGAGTTTGTGATTGAACGAAGGTACTGTGACTGCTGGTACAGTTTGCATTATGGATTTTGATGCTGACCACTTCAACAGCAGAGAAAGCCTCAGAACTGCAAATCTTATGTGTGACATCGGCACCAGCTCCCAACATTGCAGCTGATGAAGCTGATGTGGAATTCAAGAGCTGATTTGCTTTTGCAAAGCAACAAGGAACAAAAGAAATCCCGTAGGAACTTTTTCAAAGGAACTGCACTTTTAGTTGCATGAAGTGAAAAAACCCCAGTGTCTGATATGAAAGTGTTACCTGTGATGGAGCTAAGGAGGGGTGTGAAATAAGTGTTTTGGGGACTCAAAGTCAAAATCTTTTCATTAGCAAAGAAGTGACTGGTACTCATGTGAGTACTTATGAACGTGATGTACCTACTTGTCACCAGTGATTTCTCTCTGTCTGGTGTGAGGAAGACATTTCTACTCCTTTTCCATTAAAGACTGACTGATTCTGAGGAGACTATTGAGGGACCTGTGTTTGGGCCTTTACATCTTCTGGCTGGCCAGTTTGAACAGGTCTGGTACCAGTACAGAACACCTCTTTAACCTTATTGATTTTTATCTGGGAAGCCCAGTTCAACATCAACACCATGTACTTTTTGTTTCAAAGGGATAACAAACCGACCATCATTGCCAAGTTCTTTGAAGTCTCTTGCTTGTCTCTGCTGATATCTCTGAATCTCAGGATGACTTCCCAGTTCAAAGCAGATGAAGCCATGATCAGTCTTGTAGCTCAACACTGGTCGAGACCATTTTGGATGGCAGGTTTAACGAAGTGTCACTCAGCCTCCAATGCAGCTCCTATCCTATCTGAGTTTTGCTTCTCAGAGCTAAGGCTGAGAATTTCCTTTCATCTTCAAAATCACATATTTGTAAGCAGATTGAGTGAGGTAGGGACTTGGCTGGTCCTTGCAGAGAAGAAAAATACAAAGCACAAAACAATTTAGGTTGAAGGGATGTTTTAAAGTAGTTTATTCCAAATCACCACTAAATGCAGAACCAACTTAATTTTGATAAATTGCTCCAGGCATTTTCTGTTTAAGTATTGTACATCTCTCTACAGGATGGACAGTCCGCAGCTTCTCAGATTCTACAGCCTGTTCCAATCTTTGACCATTCTCAATACAGAAAAAAAAAAAAAATCTTGACATCTAACTGTGATTTCTTTTGTTACGATTTGTCTTTTGCCTCTCATCCTTCCACTATGCACCTCTGAGAGGAGTCTGCGTCTCTCTTCTGTATATCCTCCCGTAAGGTAGTTGGAACAGTTAAATTCTCTTCCTGTTTAGTCTTAAGACTGATGAAACCCTGTTCTCTCAGGTTCAGTTCATACATTAGGTACTCCAACCCCCAACATCTTGGTGCCCCTGCACTGAGTCCACTCCAGTGTGTCAGTATCTTTCTTGTACTGGAGTGTCCACAACTGAATTACAGTAGTGCAGATGTGGTCTTCCACATGATGAATAGAGGGGAAGAATCATCTCCTTGGACCTACTGCCTACCTTATTTCTGGTGTAGTTCAGTGCATGACTAGCCTTCATTTCAAGGGTATGTTGCTGACCAGTGTTCAATTTGTAATCCATCTTGACACTCAATCCTCTTCTTCAAAGCTGCTTTCTGTGTCTAGAACACCAGTGGCAACTCCCTTTGGTACCAACTGCAAACTTGCCAAGAGTCCACTGCATCCTACTGCCCAGGTCATTAATAAAATTTTTATCAGAATCAGTCCCTCTATCAGTCTCTGAGAGATGTCACTAGTAACCAGCTGCTTGTTGAACCTGCCCATATTCCTGTAGAAACTCTTCTTGCTTCTCATGTCCCCTCCCAGATTCAAGCTAAGCTGTGGCTTTCCTAATTTACAGCCTTGCATGCTCAGGTGTAACAAAATAAGAATTGTGTGCATAGACAACAGTATTAATTAAATTTTGCAGTGGTGCTTAATATTTGTATCTCAAATACTAAAAAGCAAGTATGCTTTTAAGTGTTAAACTGTGAACCTACTCAGGTTTTGCACTATGATATAATGCTTTTATAATGATGTTAAATTGTCTCGTTCTGTTGAGACATGGTAACTTACATGGCTGACAGAAGAATAAGATGATAAGATGCATTTTTAGTGTAATGTCTTAATATGTTTTCCAAGGACAGATTAACAAGCAAGCGTTTTTTTGAAGTGGTCCCAGAATTTTATCCAAAGCAAACAATTTATCTCTTATTTTACTGAACCTATGCTCAGTACCTGAGAGAAGGACCTGTGAACGCTGGATGTATGTAGGACTTTGCTCTTTTAACACCATCATGGAGAACAGTTCAAAGTGAAGAGTGGTTCTTTATCTCTAGGTGCACTTGGGCATTGTAAATGTCAGTCCAGGTCATCATAAAAAGCACAAGCATCACTCTCAGCCTGCTTTAAGACTATGCCAAGATGAGTAGATTGGAAGAGAGATGTGCTGAGTAGTGACCCTATGTCAAACACCATGTTCGCTCTCCAGCTTCCAGGTCCGGCAGACTTGCTGGCATACTGCTGTAGTCGTGCAGTGGAAACGCTTTCTTCACACCAGCACAGTGTGCTCCGTATTAATTCTCATCAGTGAAGAAAAACAGTGACTTGTCCAATGGACTCCTTTTTCAAGCTATACTGATCAGCATTGATGCCATCCATCATCTGTTCTTCACTTGTACTGTAGAGTCCTTAACTACAAAGGGCTATGAACTCATGGAAATAGGAGAAGTTCTAGTCCTAACGAAACAAACAAAATCCCTGTCTCTTGAGCAAGTAGTCTGTGTGCACTGCGGAAGACGACCTGTGTTGCTTGTGACATGTCAAGTATGGAGTTCTTTCTTCAGTTGGGGTCCCTGTTGAGGAAATACAATCCAATTACAAATACTGCAATATTAATATTATCAGTAATCTAAATATGCCAGCTTGTCATTGCTGGTGATGAGCATTTGTGTTAAATCTGTAGTTTTTATTTCACTTAATAAGATTTTGGCATGGAAACAGAAAGGCCTTTTTGTGACCGTATCCATATTTTTCAAGCACAAGTTCAACATCCAAGTGTTTAGTATTCTCTACCTGCCAATTTACAGTCTCAGCCCACTTGTGTTCCATTCAGTTAGGATAAAGAATCTTGCAGTAAAGCATTTGGAAAATTCTGCAGTGAAAACTTAAGTAAAATATATTTCTATTAGAGAACTGGCACATTAATCTCTAAAAGCACATACAAAAACAATTATTTTCTTACAAGATTTAGAAGAATAAGAACGAAATACAGAATCAATGTGTGCTGGAAAAATTTGAAATTGAGTTCACCAGGCAATTAAAAAGACCTTAATCAGATCTGACATTTCATTTCCTTATTATCTTGTTACATTCTTCTAAAAAATGAATTGATAGATAAAATACTGTTTTCTCGTTCTCAAAAAAAGCAAAACAGTCCTGGTTCATTGTCTTTTCTTTTTACTTAGTTACATTAGTGACAAAGTCAGTTGTCAAAAAATCAGAATAAATTTTCCTACATTCTGAATTAACTGATACACTGTATTTAGCATGTTTTGTGTAAGCAATTTTATTGTCATTTCTGCTATCCTGAAGATAAAAGTTGATAAAGGTTGTTCATTGATCTTGTTTATTGACTCCCTTGATTATTTTTTAAAATTAACTGTCTGTTGTTGCTGTGTCTTTTCCAAAATCTTTTTTCTATTTTAAAATATATAGATTGAACTGAAAAGTGGAATATTAAACATCTTTTTAAAAACTGGCATTGTCTTTACACAACTGGATCTCTGGTTAGGATTGTCCTATTGCGATGGAAAGTGGAACAAAGTCACCGTGAACAAGGAGGGCTCTGTAGTTTCAGCAAGTATGAATGAACTGAGGGAGGAGACGCTTGAACCCCACGTTCAGCAGCTGAAAGTAAACTCACCAGTCTACATAGGAGGAATCCCACCTGAGATCCAGAATTTTTATAAAGAACTGGGGTTAGAACAAGGTAAGATGGTGCCAATAAGAGCATATATTTTTCAAAAACTGGTGTCATGCACTAGGTGGGAATTCTGCTGCTGATAGTGTAAAATTATGAATATGTAAGAAGAATTTTTCCCCCCTCCCATTGTTGCTTTAACTACCAGTTATCCCTGCCTATCTAGCGTTTCTTAGACCTGCTTCTTTTGTAAGTCTATAAAAATTCTTCCAATCCAGTGATATCTGAAGCAGTCTAACTTATAGGAGAGGAACTGTAGAGTAGCAAATGGTAATCTGAGATGCCCAACCAGAAGATCTCAAATCTTCATCAGAGAAAGCCAGTTCAGATATACGTGTTTCACTTGACTGACTTGTGTCACTCGCAGATCTGGAATACAAAACCCGTAGAAGACAGTAAACATAGCTTAAATAACTGCAACGAGGGTGGATGCTGCCACATGGAAGAACTGTTAAGAGTTTAGTAGTCTTTATTTTTTTTTTTTTAGGCGATACTGATTCTGGTCTAAAAAAATCAAGTGAGCGTAAAAACGTGAATTGGATTTTTGGCTATGTTACCATGATGTTTTCCATCTTATCAGGAGGAGGGGAGGTGGTCATGTTTTTAGCCATCACTGTGACCTTTCCCTTCCGGAACACGTCAAATTTCTAGGGAAAAGAGAAAAGAGTTACTGATACTAACGGTCTCCAGAAAAGGATCTGCTGCATGAAATGTAGTCAGAAAATGTCTATTAAACTAGGTCTGTTTACAGTTTGGATGTATTGTTTCATTACTTATGAAGCTATGCATCAGTCATGGTGTATTTTTCAGACGCTGTGGGCAAATAAATAGCAGTCAGTAAGTGATCAGTGGGGAATCTTGTAAGTGTCTTTGAATGCACAAGCTCACATTGAATGCGTGCATCCAAGTAGGCTCTGCAGAGCTCCACTGAAGCCTTGT
Source organism: Chionis minor (assembly GCA_013398295.1). NCBI lineage: Eukaryota > Metazoa > Chordata > Aves > Charadriiformes > Chionidae > Chionis > Chionis minor. The sequence continues at coordinate 808,483 of VZSF01001826.1, forward strand.
GTTTTCACCTCTATAGAATAGTTTGAATCAAATCCATGCACTGCCATTCACAGATAGCTCAAAAATATTGTTTTAAGTATTCTTCCAGCTGTGGGTATCACATATATTGTAATCTTCCTCCAGGTTCTGCGTGCATAATATTTATGGCCCGAAAGAGCTAGCCTGTCAATGTTGCCTCATAGCAGATGGTGTAGCCTCGTGACTCAATGCATTCACAACTCCTGCAGCAGAGAGATCTGTGAACAAAGAATCTAGGGCAAAATAATGTCTAAAGTGAATGTCTGAAGTGCATATTGAGGGACATCAATAAGCATGACTTTTCTCACTGAGCCTCCCCAGCACACTGCAAAATAAGATGGCGGCTGTGAATTTATGTTCAGAGCGTCTGAAGATAAAAACATTCTTGTGTGGTCCTAAATGTAGATTTGGATGAGCAAGATTAGGCTTTACAGCTTTGAAGCATACTTTTATTAAGGACTATAACAATGTAATAGTATGGTAGTAGAATATGGTGACCATTCCAGTTTAATAAATATTTGCAAAAGATTTTCTCAATTAATGGGTGCTTGGTAGTTAATTTTGAATAAAGGAATATTGTTTTACAGCAAATAAGGGATAAATATCCTTCTCTCACCTCCGTGTCAATTGCAACTTAATTTTAAGAAATTTCAGCTGGAGTCTGTGGGCCTTTGCATGACCCATCACAAACCCCCCTGAGAGGTCAAGATGGGAGGGGGAGGTGGCAGGACTGTTTATGAAAATTTGTACTGTCATTACTCTCAGGTGGCTGCAGAATAAGTAAACAAGATTACTTGGCTGACATCAGAAATCTTCAAATAGTGATAAATGCAGCTAAAAAGATACTACAAATAATGTATTAAAATAGGTTTTACAGTATGCATCTCATCACAAATTAAGCAACTGTTCATTTTGTCTTATGGTTAAAATGCCCATGCGGACTTCGACTAATTCTTTCTTCTGCCACAGACTTCCTAGGAAACTGAGCAGTTCGCTTTGGAGTGGGAGTTGAGCTTAAATCAGGATATATTAATTTTAAGCAGTAGTTTGTCTAAATTCCTAGCACTGTGGAGAGAGAAGGTGTTTTTAGAGGATGATTCAAAATGGATGTCCACCTTCAGTGCCCGTTTCGTTTTTCATGAACTATATATGGATATTAGATTCTCAAATCAGGTGGTTAAGTACAAATACTACTCTGATCTGCCATCTTGCAGTAATAAAGGCAATAAAAGTACAAAACATAAATATTGTGCTTTCACAAAGCTAAAAAAGAGCATTGTTCTGTGAGAGGCTGATTTTTAGTTTACAAAGTTAATTCTTCAATGAATTGAAGTCTTCAGTTTGGCTACTGCTTACTTTGGTTTTACATTAAACATCAATCACTGTACTTCACTCAGAGCTGAGAATTATTTTGTATCAATTTAATAATTTCCTTTGTAAATTAAGCCATAGAAGTATATAGAAATTTTAACACCTAAAATTTTGTTGTGGTGTTTTTACTACAAGTAACTAATTTAATATATTTGTAATGTTGATATGAATGTTACACATGCAGAGAAATATATATATATAAAAATAGAAAATGAGGCTGCTTAATTTTTTTCTCAAAATTACCAGTTCGGGGTTATGTTTCTAGAGTATGTTTGTAAACAGCATGCCAGTTACATCCCCATTAGGATAAACTGATATACCTCTGTTATCTCCTGAAGTTAATTATGTTTTTAATCTAGACATTCTTCTCAGTTTGAGGAAGTGCATATATTAACAAAATATTAGCAAGCAACAGAAAGCTGGTTTTCAAATGCAGAATCAATTTTATGGTAATAATTTTAGAGAGAGAAGTGACAGAAGAGAAAACGGAAAACTATTCCCTCATGGGATGGAATTGATAACAATGAATGTATAGTTCAGTAAGGCAGGAACTCAATGCTAGAATACCAGGAATTTTTACCACCTTAGCATCTTGAAAGGGGAGACAGATGCCGTGTTTGAAGTCAGCAGATTCACGTTATAGTCTCTAATGCTGAAAATATAGAATTGAAAGGAACAAAAGTCATTCTTAATTAATGACTGAAACTCTTTATGCGATACTAATCCCTTACTGTTTGCTAGGTTTCGGTGGTTGCGTGAAGGATGTTAAATTTACACGAGGTGCTGTCGTTAACTTGGCATCTGTGTCCAGCAGTGCTGTCAGAGTCAATCTGGACGGATGCCTATCAACTGACAGTGCTGTTAACTGCAGGGGAAATGACTCCATCCTAGTATACCGAGGAAAAGAGCAGAGTGTTTATGAGAGTGGTCTACAACGATTTACAGGTAACACACTGGTTCCTTAAATGAAATACATAATTTTTATTTCATTCTGTATTAGTGTATTACCCTGTTCAGTGTGGTTTTTTGCTTTTTTTTTTTTCCCTCTCTATCCTTCTCTGTGTTCTTTGAAGAATACCTTTATAGGGTGGTTGCCTCAAATGAAGGAGGATCAGTATCTAGTGTATGGACCCGTGTTCGTACAAGAGAATCAGGTAAATATAATTTTAAGGCTTACTTATTCCCAGTTTTCATTAGCTATCTAATGTCAGGTTGGAGAAAATCCCACTGCAACTATTTTGAGTAGTGTAAGTTGTGCAGTGTTTCTAAAGGAGCAAAACTGCTTAATACTTTGAATAGGTTTTCAGCTATAAGGTGTTCAGGCAGGTATTTTCCACGCATAATTGAAGGTCTTGTCCAAATATATATTAGATTGTGTAACTGTGTGAGAGTAAAGCATGTGAAAGGATTGAACTGCATTGACTAAGAGCAGCCATGCATCTACATATGTTCATACACGTGCCTCTCAACTCGCACTACCTGAGTCTGCTGCAGTATGTAAATCTGTGTTTTCCTATGTGTAACTTAGTGATACAAAATCAAGTGTAGGAAAAGAAGAGATACTGGGATAGCAGGCACAATCCGTGGAAGATAGTAGGCCATGTCGTTGTTAGGGAGAAGGTCTTGTGAAAGTTTTTCTTTACATTACCTGCACATGGGTATGCTGCTCAGTGCTCTGAAGGAGGATTCTTTTAACAAGTAGCCCATAGATTGTGTGTGAAAATGTGGTAATATTTAACAGAATAGCATTGTGTGGCTTGTGGAGAGGGTTTCAAAGTAGGAACATAATACCTGCTGAGCTTTAAAGATCAATTTTTTCTTATATTTTATTGAAGAAAATTTAAAGGACCTTTTCTTTTCTGCAGTGTTTTTGCAAACTGTATTGAGCCAGCAAGTTTTTGAAGATTTACAGTTCTGCATGTTTTATTTAACCAACTTTCACTCTTCTGTAAATTGAAGCTTAATAGTATTCCATCAATGCAGAGAATTCTTCTGATGCAAGATATTCAGTGTAGGATCTTAAAAATAATACAATACCTGAGCAAATATTGGACTTGCAAATTCATTCTTCTACAACTTACTGTCATTATTTTGTGTACCACCCAGAAGAGAGAAAATACATGTATATTTTCGTATCAACTGTCTAATGACTGAAAGGTTTACCATAAATTTGTTTGCAGGCTGACCACAGCATTGAGCAGCTACCTGTTCCCCAGGGTTGAAGAATAATTGCACTATTTAATTATTTTTGAGTTGGTTTTGTTATGTCCCTTATGAGAAGACCATCTGCTATACAGTACCTTACCTTGCCCTGTGATACACTTCAGAGCTAATAAAATCAATGTATTAGTGTAGTAACCGAAGCTTTCCTAGAGTATCACATTCTTTCTTTACACAGCAATCGCAACTTCCAGGTATTTTTATACTTTGCATGCCCTTCTTGTAGAAAAACAAGGCTGCATTCATATTTAGTGAAGCTAAACAATAAAATTACAAAAAAGAAGTTATTTGATGGTGAGAAAAGCGAATGATCATCAGCAGGGCTAGGGAGTCCACATGCATTTACAGCAAACTCATCATCCATCATCCTGCCATAGTGTTCCTTGGGCCTTTCCTCTGCATCCCTTGTGCAGTCATCTGTGATGAAGTTGTTACTGGCCAGACCTTTACTTGGTATAGTAATGTCTAATAAATAGTTAAAGGTTATAGGAAATGGGATGATTTTTTTTTTATTAGCAACTGTATGCATATATAAGCTTGGCTTTCCAGTTCTTTTAAGCAGCATCTTTTTCTTTTTTTTTTTCCCTTCCTTTTTTTCTTTTTATAATATGGAATGATGAGAAGCAAAGGATTTTGCAAAAAGGCCTTACAAATCTCTGTTTTGCCCTTAGGCAGTTGTATGGCATTGTGAAAATATGAAAATAAATGGAAGAGCTTAAATATTTTTGAAGTAGTTTTGTAAATGCGAATGCACGTTTTTAGAAATGTTTCATAGTTGTGGCATTCTGTGGCTTAGATATCCAACAGATAAATATCAAACCCTTCTCTGTTGCAATACTGTCTTGATTCATTCAGTTGCATGATTATAATGCCTGACTTGTTAGCTACATACAATCCACCTCCTCCCTTTGTAAGTGATGCTTAAATATGTTTGATACATTAAATGTTTTTGGAAAATCGCAACAAGACAAGAAGGAATGTTATGTAGATGGAGTTTTGATGGTTTTGAAATATAGCTTAAACTGAATAGCTCAAGATGTGCAGTCATATTAAATCAATGCTGAAAAGTTACAACTCTAATAAATTGTATTTATGCTAATGGTTGAGTCTGATTTACTGCAGCCATTAAAAGTGAAGAATAGGGGCAATAGTCTCCTTAGAACTGCCATTTTCTCTATTTTCTATTTTATCCTTCTGCAGTTCCACAAAATGTGCCAACTCCCTCAAGAGTTCACAGTATAAATGGTTACAGCATTGAGGTCACCTGGGACAAACCTGCTGGGGTCATAGGTGTAATTGAGAAGTACATTTTGAAAGCATATGAAGAGGATGGTCCCAATGTACCCATCACTAGTGCTGAGCTTGCTGACACTGGTATGCTCACAGGTAAATGTTGTTAAGTACCATTTTTTAGGCACATCTAATAACACAGGATGCTTATACCTCCTTTTGTTGAGCTATAAAGTATTACTTGTCTATTTTTGTGTATAGGCAGCATATATAATGTCTGAAAGGGTAGTATTTGGTGTCAGCATCCACATACATAGCAATGTACTGACTTCAAAGAACAATAGAAATTAAGATACAACTCATACTGAAAAGCAGTTTGACTTAACGTATTCCTTCCCAACCTATTGATGCTTTGGGGGCAAATGCTTTTCTCTGTTTCCAGTTTGTTTGTTTTTGATTAGTATATGTGAGTTTTTTTCTCCCTTCTCCTATTGTTACACCCAGTTCACCTGAGTGAACTGTACATGTGGGTCCCATAAGATACTCGTTGACCTGATGTGTGAAACCACTTGATATTACTTGTCTAACGCTGATCATATTAACCTAACTGATTTCCATGGGAACTAGCATACGTTTATGTTAATTTGAGGTTTTGCTTGATACCACTGGGACGTGGAGGTAAGTTATTATGGAATAAAGGAACTTGAGGCCTTGGGTTTATGGCCTTTGGTCACTGTTGAGCTGTGGGTTGGGGACAGGAGCTATAGGAACCATTGCACTTGTGATGTTTTCTGGAGTCCAGATCTTTTTACCCGTAGGAGGCAGGTGTTTTTGGGAAGAAACACTGAACTCTCAGCTATCCCAAAGAACATTTTGGGACCTCTCTTCCTGTCATGATAGTGTGGATGTGGCTTTCTGCTCTCTATTAACCTTGGGATAATAGCCTTGGGAAGGGTGCACATTACCAGTCTGAATTATGAGTAAATAGGGCTATAGTACAAAGTCTTACTTTCATTGTAACAAACTGTGACCAATAGATTTGTTTATATACTCTCTAAAATTATTTATATGTTCATAACAATTGAAAAAGTGCTAATAATAATGCTCAAAGCTGATGCTTTGGATTGGTTCAGCTTTGGGCAATATAACAGTCCTAGAAAGTGCCTTAACCCTCAGGCAGTGTATTATTGCCACTTTCCTGAAGCCCAGGTAATATGTGCTTAGTGTTTTTTACGTATGTATATTGTTGTGGTTTGTACTGGATTGGCCACCGAGGCAAATGACAGATGCTCTCCCCTACTTTTCTCTTCAAGGAGAGGAGGGAGAAAGAGACTGATGAGTTTAGAAAGAACTGAACTACTTTTAATGAAATATTAACAACAGAATAAAAAGAAAATAATGAAATATATATAGAACGGTATTGAGCTCCTAGGATGACAGTCATGTCACCAGCAGACACTGGGGAAGTCCCAGACCGGATTCAATGACGGATGCGAACTGGATTCTGGATCAGGATCAAAGGCAGACAGACAGAGTCTTCCTTGGACACCAGCCGTTAAAGAAAGAGAGCTGACTCTTTGGTCCCTCAGCTTTTATACTGAGCATGAGGCAGTGGGATGAAATACCCTGTGGGTCAGTTTGGGGTCACCTGTTCTGTCCGTTCCTCCCTGCAGGTGCAACCCCTGTACGGTCTCCCGCTTCCAACCCTCCAATGGGGCACACAACACAGTTGGTTGGCCTCGGGTGTTATAGCAATAAATATAAGCAAGAGCCTCTCTGCACACACCATTCCTCAGCATCAACTACAAACATAGGTCTTATCACTCTGAGCACTACAGTTTCTGCACAATATGCTGTTAATTTCAGCAGTTAGAAAAGGCCTAGCTAAAACGTAAAATTACTGAACAGAAAATTGGTTCTGTTTTACCTCGAACTAGGACAATATATATATGTATATGTTTATACATATGCATATATGTTTTGTGTTGTTTCTCTGCCATAAGGTATGTATATATTTTCAAGAGCAAACATGCACATTTTTTATATTACTCAGTTTGAAATCTCTTGACTAGTTATGAGTATTGTGCTAACAGTACTAAAACTGCTTGAACTTTCTATTTTTACTGTGATTTATTTGAATTTCTTGATTTGAATACTCTTTATCTATGCTGTAAAGCAATACAAATTAAATTAGTAGAAATTCCTCCTAGAAACTCTGCTAAGGCACATGGAAAATTAGGAGGTGATTGGTGGTAGCCAACATGGATTCACTAACGGCAAATTGTGCCTGACAAATTTGGTGGCCTTCTATGACAGGGTTATAGCATCGGTAGATAAGGGGAGAGCAACGGATGTCATCTACCTGGACTTGTGCAAGGCATTTGATGCTGTCCCGGGTGATATACTTGTCTCTAAATTGGAGAGACATGGATTTGATGGATGGACCACTCAGTGGATAAAAAAATTGGCTGGATGGGTGTACTCAAAGAGTTGCAGTCCCTGGCTCAATGTCCAAGTGCTGAGCACAGATGAGTGGTGTTCCTCAGGGGTCGGTACTGGGACTGGTACTGTTGAAGATCTTTGGCAGCATGGACAGTGGGATTGAGTGGACCCTCAGCAAGTTTGCCAACGACAACAAGGTGTGTGGTGCAGTTGACACGCTGGAGGGAAGGGATGCAATCCAGAGGGACGTGGACAGGCTTGGGAGGTGGGCTCGTCATGAAGTTCAACAAGGCCAAATGCAAGGTCCTGCACGTGGGTCGAGGCAACCCCATGCACAAATACAGGCTGGGCGGAGAATCGATCCAGGACAGCCCTGAGGAGAAGGGACTTGGGGGTGTTAATTGATGAGAAGCTGGACACGAGCCAGCAATGGATGTTCTCAGCCCAGAAGGCCAACCCCATCCTGGGCTGCTTTAAAAGAAGCATGGCCAGCAGGTTGAGGGAGGTGATTCTGCTCTCATGAGACCCCACCTGGAATACTGTGTCCAGCTCTGGAGCCCCCAACATAAAGAAGGACATGGACCTGTTGGAGTGGGTCCAGAGGAGGGCCACGAAGATGTTGAGAGGGCTGGAGCACCTCTCCTATGAGGACAGGCTGAGAGAGTTGGGGTTGTTCAGCCTGAAGAAGAGAAGGCTCTGGGGAGACCTTATAGCAGCCTTCCAGTACTTAAAGGAGGCCTAGAGGAAAGATGGGGAGGGACGCTTTCTCAGGGAGTGTAGTGATGGGATGAGGGGTAACAGTTTTAAACTGGAAGAGGGTAGATTTAGATTAGATCTCAGGAAGAAATTTTTCACCGTGAGGGTGGTGAGGCCCTGGCACAGGTTGCCCAGGGAAGTTGTGGAGGTCCCCTTGTGGAAGTGTTCAAGGCCAGGCTGGATGAGGCTTTGAACAATCTGGTCTAGTGGGAGGTGTCCTTGCCCGTGGCAGGGAGGGTTGGAACTAGGTGATCTTTAAGGTCCCTTCCAACTCTAACCATTCTGTGATTCCATTAAAGATCATATTAGACACATATGGATTAGACAGCTTATTCACAGCTGACGGTCAGAACCAAAATGTTGCTTAAATTTATTGGCATTGTGCTATGATTATGTGTCAGGGTTATGAAAAAAGCCTATACCAGGCTGGAAAGGTAAGAGGTTATCCCCATGCAGCTTTCAGGAAGCAGAAGAATAAGGCATGCCTTTATATTAAATGGAGATAGTAAATGGATCTTGGCTCTTTAGGCTATTACAGCAGATAGGTGTTGAATACTGCAAAATAAAATGACCCTAGGAACTTAAGAATAGCTGTATTCAAACATTGACCTCTCTGACAATGTCAGATTGTAGATGCTTAGGAAGAAAACATAAGAAATGTGCTAAGTATAGTATGAGTCTTCCTGTTAATACTAATTCAGCTGGTAGTTTCTGCAGTTCCTGAGCTGAAAGTTGCATCTGGACCATCATGTTTAATGGTCTGTGGTAGAATTGTCTTTCTTTTTTTAATACAGTTATGTTTTTGGCTTCTGTAACTTGCTATGGCAGTAAGTTTTCTGATTCAGTTGCGTGTGTGTGGAAGGAGTGCTTCCTTTTGTTATTTATAACTGCTGTCCAATAGTTTGGTTATGTATTTTCCAATTTTGGCATTGTATGAAATATGTAAATCATGTCCTCATCATGAGGTCAGAGCTGAGACAAGAGGAAAAATTAAATCACTGATATTGAAATGATTTTACCTCGACCCGTTGATTTCAGTGGAACCTACACAGATGGATTAGTCTGTGGACATTGAGAAGTGGTTACCCACAAATGTGAGACTCCCAAGAAAATGAGCAGCTTTCCCTGGTGAATCATCTTTCCTGGTTAAACAAAAGTTAACATGAACGCAGAACCCCACCAGAACATGCTGTCTTTGCTTACTTTGCCTTTGAGTTTGCTGAGAAGGGGAATTTTGCTTGTTTTTTCCTTAATTTCCATGAGAAAGATGCTGCAGTAACCCCAACAGCCAGGCTTGCTAATGCAACAGGAGAGAGAGAGAAGCACCACAGCTGTCGGTGGGATCGGTGATGAAGCCACTCTGGTATTTTTCCACTCCCTCCTTTAAATTTTCATTCACTGTTAAGCCTAGGCATCACTTAATCTGCTGCTTGCAAATATATCTGAGGGCACTGACAATCCCCTTTACATTATTTTTTCCTTGCATCTTTTTATACCTATCTGTTGTTTTGTTTTATATTTACTTGTGTAAATTCTTTCGAACAACCGCCATGGTCTGTTCTGTGCAGTAGGTCCTGAGTCATAACTGGAGCACAGTATCAAAAAATTATTAATAGCATTACCCATTTCCCAGAAGGCTGTCCTGTGTGTGTCAGATTCAGAAGAACCTGTTGTACCCTTGTCAAGAAGAAGAAAGGCTGAGCTGAATATTAGAGGTAAAATAGGTCTTTGAATGAACGTAATCCCACAGTCTCAAGTGCCTATTTCTGACTCCTCAGGAACCAAATTCTTCAAAATCTGAACCTTGTAATCTTCAAAATGTCAAACTGTTTTTTCATTTTCATCCAAGAAAGGAATATTTAGCAGATTTAAATCCTTAACATGAGGTCCTGACTTTTGAACCAGGAGTTTATTGGATAAAGTAGTATATTTCAACATGGTGTTCAGGATCTGTATTCTAGGATGAGAGTATAAAGTTAGAGTGTAAATTTTTGGGGTTCAAGGAATACTATGCTAGCCCATTTTGCCTTCAAAAAACATGCAATAACATTGATACACTTTGGATATAGCCAGTCACACTCAGCAGAGTAACAAAGGAAGTACAGGGTCATCACATCAAAGAATTTTTTTCCTAAAGACTAGGTTGCTTTACTCTGTATTCTGATGCATTACACACGTTGCTACTATGCTACCATCAAAATCTGAAATATAAATTAGAATCAGTATTTAAACAAACAAAAGAAACTTTAGGACACACTGTTTCAGTGTGGTTTCTGAGCAGCCTTTGCTTCTACTTTCATTCAGAATCCAGAATATCAGAGAATCACAGGTTTGCTGGCTCTGGGAGGAACCTCTTGAGAATTATCTATTCTATCCCCTGAGCTCAAGCAAGGTCAGCTGAAACAGGTTGCCCAGGACCATGTCCAGTTAAGTTTTGAATATCTCCACAGATGGAGATGTTTCTCTATGGAAAGCCTGTTACAGTGTTTGACCACCTTCACAGTAAAAAAGTGGTTTCTTGTGTTCAGGTGGTGTTTAATGTATTTCAGTTTGTGCCTGTTGACTCTTGTCCTTTCACTGAGCGCTACTTTTTTGTTCCCTCCATCAGGTATTTATACACATTGATAGATCACTGTGAGCCTTAAAGATCTTAGGTGATCTTTAAGGTCCCTTCCAACCCTAACCATTCTATAATGCTATGATTCTGTTTTCTGGGCTGATCAGTCTCAGCTTTCTCAGCCTCTCCTCATATGAGACATACCTTTTTGCATCTTAGTGCCCCTTTTGTATCATTTCCAAACTTGCTGAGTGTGCACACTTCCCCCATCATCCAAGGTCATTAATGAAGATGTTGAACAGTATTGGCCCCAGTATCAACCCTGGGGTACACCACAGCTGTCTTGTCTCGAACCAGATTTTTGTGCCTCTGATCACAATCCTCTGAGGCTTCTCTTGTCAGGCATATATGAGAAAAACATTTTATAATTCAGATTGCTCTCATTGTAGAATTCAGATCCCCAAGCCTCTAAATTTTACCAGCTCCCGATTACGGGCAGTGAAGAAGGCCAGAAAAGGCTGAAAATAATATTTAAATAAAATATCCTGCAAAAGAATTCACAAACGTTTGGTATTCCTATTGCAGACGCCTCTATTAATTTTGTATGTTTTTTGCAGTTCATCCTGCCTGTGTCACTGCCAAGCATTGAAGCTGTGGCTGCACACGTGATAACGAGAAAATTGTTGTTGACGGCTTCCCCTCTGAATGCCCTGAGTGTTCCTTCCTTCCCTCGACATGTGTTTATAATTACTTTTCACCTTTTAGTCTTTTATGCTCGGCAGATGAATATCTCAGGAAAAGTTAATTTAATGATTTAATATGGTTAATCAAAGTGGCTCGGCTGCGCCTTGGCTTTGAAAGCGCGCTGGCCTGGGAGTCTCTGGGAAGAGGAGACGGGACCTCCTGCCAGTGGCTGATAGGCCTGGGCTAGCTGGTGGGGCAAGCTCACCGCCCGACTGGCGAACGCCCCTCCTCAGAGAAACGCCGCCAGCTTGAGAGGTTCTCCCTCTCCGGGAGAGCTCTGCCGGGCCCCCGCCATTGCTGCCACAGCAGCCCGCGGCGCTGCGACTAGCCCTCTGCGCCATGACCGTTGCCTCCGGCAGGGTTTGGGAGCCCCGGGGCCTGCGGCGGGGGCAGCCCCAGGGCCAGGCCCCGCAGTGCCGCTGGGTCGGGGCCCTGCAAGGCCTGGGGCAGAGGGGCCGCTGCTCCCCACAGGCCGGGAGCCGAGGAGGCCGCCTCACAGGCCAGGCAGCGCCCGCACAGAGCGGGTGAGCCTAAGGTGCGAGTTTTGATCTCTGTGGTGGCTCCTAGAAAATGCTGTTTTCTTCAGGGTGTTTTAGTCTACATGCGGCCTGGAAGCGATTTACCACAGCCAGGTGGCTTGCCATGTGAAACTACTAATGATATGCTTGGATGTTACTGTCATGTGCTTGAAATGGGTTGAAAGCTCTTGGTTTGTGCAAGTATTTAGCGCTCAAAACGCTGATATGCTGCAGTTAATGAGATTTTTTCAGAACTTGCAGAAAAGGATTGCAAAGCAACTGCTGTAAATATGTGTAGGGCCAGAGCACTAGGAGGAATCCCAAATCCATACTCCAAGTTGGGATAAATTTCTAACATTCTGAAACCTTTCGTGATGATACAGAGAGTCACAACGTACTAACCAGGTTTGGTAGATTTAGCTTTATTTACTTTCAACTAAAATATGACAGAACGTTTAAAGTAATAAAAGCTGAAACTTTCTATTGAGAATAAGGTTTTCAAGAGCTGCTTCATCAGGTGCTTGAACCACACTTAAATACAAAGATGGTTGTCGTTTTCAGGTAAGCTCTTTATCGTCATTTTGTAGAAGTAACCTTTGGCTGGGAGCACAGATAGATGATAGGAAATGCCTAAATATTTCTCATATCCACAATGGCTGTATGTGCTTTACAGTGCCATGGCACAGCGTGTGAGATGCGGAAGGCTGTGCACATCCTTCCCACAGGAAGGGGTATCCTGTACCGAGACCCAGGTAATGATTAGGGCTGCGATGCAGCTGTTGGCCTGTCAGGTCCTAAAGGAGATTGTCCCTGCGGGTGCCTAAAGGAGATTCGGTCTCTCCATCTCTATGTCCGCAAACCTCTCTCGGTGGGAGGAGCTGCAGGAGTATACCAGAAGCTGCACCTCAGATCCATTTTTGGCTGCGGCAGCTCCTGCGACGTTGGGTAGCCAAGAGATCCGCCAGCGCCCTTTAGGTTTCTGTGAGTTGTCAGGTAGCACTTGAGCTCCTAATGACTCTAAATCAGACTGGCAGAATGCAGGTTCGTATCTCCTTTCATTTAGCTGGCTTTAGCAGACCAGCAGCCTATTTTTCAATATATGCATTTTAAAACATAAATGATATTAATATTCTGCAATATTAAGGTTCTAGCTTGATTGAGTTTAGACCTAAATGAATCTTGTTTACAGTCCAATGCTGTTGTATAAATTTATTCATATGAAATGTAAATTGTCTGATTAAATAAACCTGAACATTTTATCAAAATTACATCAACTCTAAGCTACATACCAATACTTTTATTAATAAAAAGAAATCAACTTCTTAATGTTTGTGAGGATTATTAATAAGTTTTTTATAGACATACCCAAAAAAGTTTGCAAAAAGGTCAACAGTCTTTCTCTCTACAAACTTTTAAAATTAATCATCCTGCACAAAATGAACAATGACAAAGTTATCTGGAAGGATCAAGAGTAACATAGCGATAGGTATTGCAGAACCAGTACTCCGTGTGGTTAATTAACTCCTGGTGCAAAATTGGACTGCTGGGCTAAGGTTTTCTGCAAATTAAAGCAACTAAAGGGTTGCCTTGTGTTATGGGGAATGTAACAGGCTTCCTTGAACCACTGCAACCTGAATGGCGTCTTTCAAGGTCAGTGGAGCTTGTGCGTGGTCAGTTATGAAATTTTTGTGTTGTGAAAAGGGTCTTCCAAGCCACAGAAATCCAGTAAATCAAAGTAAACATTTTTTTGTTCTTATAAGTCAAAGAGTTGGAACAGGTGCCCTCTTGTTCAATAATTGTCAAAATTTTATAATTCATACTATACTTATGGTAGAAGATACTTTAAAAATGCAGATGTACGTGACAGATTGATGTGCACAGGCTTTCAGTCCAGAAATGCGTATGTAGAAGACACGTGTACTTAAACAGTTTTTGCTACAATCTGTCGAAAACACAAAGTCAGTTGAGGACTTCTTTTTCTGGTCAGTGGACTGTGATTAAGTGTACTGTGGCAATGATGCATCTCGACACACAAGTGACTTTGTTAGACAGATGCTGTACAACCTCAGGCATTCAAGTCTTTAGGTTTGGGCAGCGGAGATTTGGTAGGGGTTTTTTTAAGAGCTTAAATAAGAATTAAGCTAAATCTATAAGGTCAAGTGTTGTTTCAATTGCAATATGTGTATTTCAAAATAGGTCCTGATGAAGCAGAGTGTTAGGGAGGAAACAATGAAAAAAATCTGGCAAGGAGAAGTCCCTTTGGCAAAAAAATAACACTCAGCTTGAGCAACAAATGGAATTTGTGTGGGTAAGCTCTGTGGTTGACTTTGGGAATCTTGATATTCAGAGCTGAGTTTTCAGGCTGCATATGAAAGTAATGACTGGTTATCATTAAAATTAGCTAACTTAATCTGAAAAAAAATTAAAATGAACTAGCCTTGCAAAATTGACCTCTTCTACTGTCTTAGCTGAGTGCGGTTTTTTGTGGAAGTGAGGAACTTGAGTATTTGTATTACATCTGTAAAATTAAATAGCTTTTTTGTGGGTTGTGTGTATGGGTGAGTGGGTTTAGTTTTGTTTTTGAGGGAAGGCTCCTTCAATAAGTATATTTCAAAAAGCTCACCTAAATTTGTATTTGTTTAACCAATTCATTATGCAGAGTAAGAGCTCTGTAAGTTACCACAAGCTATTGTGTCTTTTCATCTCTGAAGACCTGGTGGTGTTTTGAAGCAACTTTCTGAAAAAGCAGGATGACAGATTGGAACAGTGAAGCAGCCGTTTTCATAGAAGTCATCTAACAGGATAAGGAAATTACTAAAATTCTATCATTGCCTTTGAATCTATTTTCAGTGTTTGTGAACAGAATATTAGCCCTCATCTTAGTGGTAAAACAATTGTTTTCCTTGATGAGAAGTACTACTTTTCCACTCAAAATCTGCCAGAATACTGGGGAATCCGGCTGAGCTACATAAATATACAGGAACTCCCTTTTTTGATGTACTGAACAAAAGATACGCCTGTTATATGGAGAAGTGAAAGCAAGAAGCTGGATATTTCATCTTCTTATATACTGTATTCATTAGAATGATGAATGGAGCAGATATAAAGATGCAACTAACTCTGACTAGTCCATTTTACCATAAATTCATTGTTGACCCTTTTCTACTGACCACATCAATGTTTTTATCCCATATCTGCAAGAATGAACCTAGCGTTTTTCTCTCTGACACAACTCTAAACTTCAACTTTAAATATTGCAAATAATTAAAGATCATTTAAATAAAAGTATAGAAAATTAAATACTAGTTTTGCATATAAAGTGGGCTTAATGTTCTAGGTGTGATTCCAGATCACACTTTTAGACTGTTAACTTTACATTCATATTTAACAAATGACATTATTCAGTTTCATGGGGTCACTGTGTCAAAATGTCTGTGTTAGAACTTTAATTTATTTCCAAAGGTTCTTTGAGTGGGCAGATAGGAGTGGTGTGTTAGAATGATTTATCATCTCTGATTCCCCGTGTGGATTTTAAGGCTTGGAACGTAGGCTATGATGTAAATTTTTAGGCTGGATGGGTTCAGCTGCTCTGTAGTGGCAGGCTGAATGAATGGGACTCATATCCCAAATGTGGGAGGCTGACCCTCTTCTTAAATATTGATGGTGCCTCTAATTCTATCTCCTGATCAAAGTGGCAATTTATCTACCTCTCTTCTATGAACATTAGTAGAGTATATGCAAGTGTGTTTGTGGCCAAATTTTGCTTTGTGAGCGTCCTGTCTTGGAAAGCCTGATGGACTCTTATCAGATCAGCAATTATTGGGCAGAGACAAGAGATGCCAGTCTGAGAGTGTGATATCTGAGGACTTAGGGCAAGTTTTTTAAAGCTGTCAACCAACTTCATTGGATCATAGGTGAGTTTTTGTTTCAATATTTATTTTGCTGTGCTATAAATTAATTCACGTGTATCAGTGATGATCTTTGCTATGGGACTGCTGACTTTGTACTCTAAGGTAGTCAGGCACTGAGTGTAAATTTCACTGACTGACGAAAAGTGCAGAGGAAATGAGTGGGTAATGAGAGCAGAGCAGCCAGTTCTTTAATTGAATTAAAAGCCGGGTGACACCAATGCAGACACCTGTCCAATTACAGACAGGCCAAGGTGTTTACCATTGCTGTACAAGCGATTTGAAGATGACAGAAATCTTTCCGCCCACAGATTAACATAATGAAGGAGAACAGATTACAGTGGATGCTGGCCAAACAGATAGGTTGGCAGCTGAGAAAAAAGTAGTTTGCTGAAGTATGTAAATAAAATCTGTGCACTTGCTATTGCCTACCTATGCAGCACATCTGTTTCTTTGTTGAAAGAAAATAGAGCAAGAGTACATGTGAAGGAAAAACATTAATTAGGAAATGAATGCATTATTTTTTAAGTTGCTGCCTTTGCTGAATAATTTTTTTAACATAAACCCCCTGTTCCAAAAGGTTTTATTTGTGGGGTTTTTTTGTTGGTTTGTTGGTTGGTGGGGTTTTTTTTTTCCCCAAATTCTCTACTGTCCTTCACAAGCTTACCTATGCAATGTACACTCTGTTGCGCTGCAGGTACTTTACATAAAACCTTTCTACTTTATCAAAAGTAAACCAAACAGCCCAATCCAAACCTTATACAGCTACAGGCATCTTTCTGGGTATGTGCAACTGCTGCTTTCAGTGCCTGAAGCCATTGGTGACCCCACAGAATGTCTTCCATCAGGAAATGCAAGGAGCATTAATTCCCTGCTTCATAAGAAAAGAATGCTACAAGTGCTAAATGTACAAATAAAACTAAATTGCTTCCTAAAGCACGGCAGAGTGAATAGAGAGGTGGCATATACACTATGCCATGCTCCTCTTAACTGAGAACTTGCAAATGTCACAGAGGATTTGGTTTCTGCATGTGTTTATTTGCTGAAGGTAATTCCAATAGTACCTTTTATACGTACCATGTTTAACCCTCTGTGATCTGGAAATAAGTGCTTTCTGCTAAGTCTTATGCAGAAGAGATTTTTTTTTTGACCAATGAAGTTTCTGTGATGAAGAATATTAACTGTGTATTCTAATCTTCCAGCTTTACAGGGATAGTAATGTGTTAAAGCATCATCATTTCCTATTTTCTGCTTTTTAAATGCTCTTAAAAATATTTGCCTTCCATCACAGGAAGATTACAAGCAGGTTTGCTTGGGTGGTGGCTGACACAATGTTCTTTTTCTTTCCTGTCGCATTTACATTATATAGTAAGATGGCAGTACAGCTTTCCGCTGTTAACTGGGGATTTGCAAAATCAAAATTATAACCGGAGAGAGTTGATTCTGATCAACTGGTTTTAGTTTAATGCTACTCTGAAGTGAATGTGGTTACTTATGAATATCCCTTTGTGTGTACATGTGGAACTGAACCTCGGAGCATTCAAATAGAAAGATCATTGCAATGCCAACCCTTTGAAGTTTTTGGAGTAATTACAAGGAAAGACACAAAGATTACTAATTCAGTGAAAGCTAGTCTCATATTTTCCGCGTGAACATACCTATTGGTAAATGCAATATAAACATTCACAGACTTACTGTGATTGTCCCACTCAGAAAATGATACATTTAAGCTGTAACTGTTCACTCCCAGCATCACATTCTTCAGGGCCTTTTTGTGAGTTTAAAAGGTTTATGAAGCGGGGAAAAAAGACATTTTTTAATGAAACCCAAAGTTATGTTGCATTCTATGTAGTAACTCAATGAGGAGTAATAATAAGGACTAATTTCTTCTACCAGTTTGTGTACGTGTAGTGCTGAGGGGGTTTGCAGTCTTATTGTACTATGGGAGATTTAGCCAAGAATTATGGTTCTCTAAAGTGCTGCTGTTTTTGAAGCTGCTTTGCAAAATCCCGGTGTCAGACAGTTCCAAAATAAGTTTGCTGTATTTTTTCTTCTAATGAAACACCCCATTGATTTTACTAAAAGCTGTGAGAGCTGAGGTGAGAACATGGTTTGAAATAAAACTTGACGTGAATTGTCCTTCTTTTAATTACTACTGCATTTTCATTCCGTATTACTTTATTGTTGGACCTACCTTGAAATGGGAACTGCTGATGTTTCTGAAAATGACTGTAAACCACATTTTTTCCATGTAGTCCTTCAGTATAATGCAGTTCAAAATATTGTGTAACTTCCTGAAGTGGTGAAGCAGTGATTTGTTGCATTTGCTATGATGAGTAGCTGATCGATATGTGGGAATCTAGCAACTTCTCTTTACTAACATAAGCAAGGCCTGAAAAAACCTGAGATTACAGATCTTTTTTTCTTGTAAACCCTTGGGTACCATGTCACCTGAGTTATGTTACTGTAGTAGTATAGCAAATATATGGTCTATATGCTGCCACTGAAGTAATGCAACACAAGTGGGATGTTTCATACAAAAAAGAGATTTCAGTTTGTGGATGAATATGGGCAACATTGGAGAGGAAGCATTAAAAATTTTTTAATCTGGGAGACAATGAAAATTCCTTGGAAAACTGAAAAACCTTTGTGAGGCAGGGACTAAGAAAAAACTCCTGTATTGTCATTGTTATGTTAAAATATACACCTCAGTCTTGAAGTAATACCTGTTACAGTGAGCATAACTAAAGAAACTCAGCTGCATCATTAGTATTAAGAATGGAACAAAATACCATTTAGTCTTAATTTATTTTGCAAAAATTAAGTCATGGCGTAATAGGAATGAAACCTTAAAATCATTTTTCTTTTCCACCTGCAACAGTGAAAGCTTGTAACAGAAAACTTTAATTTTTCACTTGTGCCTGTGTCTGTATGCAATCTGTCTGTACACTGTACATGCATAACACCTTGCTTTCTTCTGTTGCAGGCATATTGACAGGCTTGCATCCCTTCACCAACTATGCTGTAACCCTAACTGCTTGCACTTTGGCTGGCTGTACTGAGAGCTTGCATGCATTGAACATCTCCACTCCACAAGAAGGTAAAGTAATTTCAAAGGTCTTGACTTCCACATTTCAGTCATGAATAATAAAACAGGAGAAGAGCTAAATGCTGCAAAGCCATTTGCTGGAAAACCCCAACCTAATTTGATGACAAAGTGCATTGCCAGACCATAATTGCTCCATTTTTTGGGGGGGGTGCGAAAATGAATCAAACTCCATACCCTTTAATGACATGCATCTTTAATAGCTGTAATGCAGATTAATGGGCTTTTTAATTGCTGTTACATTGTTCATGCAAGAGCCTTGTCATTAATATGAAGCATCTGAAAGATTAATGAAAGCTTCCTCATTTTACTATGGCTCAGAAGTAAATCTAGAGACAGTCTGACTAAAAAGAATTGATTGTATGGCACAGTATGAAATTGAGAATCAAACGGTTGATTTCCATGGTTTCTTTTAACTGCTAAACACCAGCAATAGGCAACAATTATTCCAGTGTGATGAAACCTCCAACTGCCAATTGAGTTATTTATTAATCACTGCTCAGATTTTCCCTTTCTTTTCTAAATACCTCTAGATGTTGTTGAGCTCAAACTTACAGGTTGTGAGTGTAAATTAATGTTTTCTGTGCTTACATTAAGAACAAGAGCAGGAAGAAAGAGAAAATATATGAAATTTCTGACTTTAGAGATTAGGCTGATAAGTAATACACATCAATTACTGGAGCAAATGCTCGCAAAATATCTTTGACATATCTTACTCCATTCTCAATTAAACATAAAGTCCACATCTCCTGGTTCTATCTATCTAAAGCCATGTTAGTCCAGTGAAAATAATCAGTTACTCTAAATTTACACCAGTAGTATAATGAAGACTTTGATGTGTATTTATAGGATGGTAGCTAATCTTACGTGATGTGGAGTAGTTTTCAAAATTCCCTCCTTCCCACAGTTCTTTATTTAATCTTTTCATGTAAACTAGGTAGTAATACAGTACCAACAAAACAAATCAAATTTTAGCAGGAAGTTATGTGACTTGCAACCATAATGATTAAAAGAATGCTGGAGAGTTGAACTGCTGCCGAAGGAGGTAGTCACGCAAGGCATTGTCCTGATGAGGACAGTCCTGAAGATTGTAGTCTAACGTTGCTGCAACAGCATTTTGATGTGAACGTGTTAGCAACTGCCAACAGCACCAATCAAATCAAAACCCAATTATCGCCTGTTGGAAGTTCTAAATAAACTGACTGAGTTTGTCTGGTGGCATTATCCATGAATGAGTGTAGCCTCTGACAGCCAAGCAGTTAATGGACCCTGTGACGTAAACATGAAAATACAGAATTGTTTATTTCTTTCTGGTGTAATATAGTAATTAGAAAATAAATTGTTTTCCTTTCTTGGCTTAGTGAATAAAGCAAGAATTCTTACATGTGTTTGAGAAAAACATTCACTGTTTTCAGACGTGCTGTCATACTGGGAAGGTTTAGGCAAGAATAGATTTTTTTTTTCTTTATTTTTTTTTCTCAGAGATCAAATAAAGCCATGGGGAACATGTGTTTTATCCCTCAGAAGAATTGAACAAAAAGTCAATGTCTGGATTTTCTATTTTTGGACGCTCTTGTTGCATGCTCTTAGTAACAATAAATTGATGATACAGAAGACAGACACCATATCACACCCTCCAGCTATCCCTGTTTCCCTATTGAAACATTCATTACTTTATATTGTTTTCACATTGCCAGCCACTGCTAGTTATTGTTTTAAATTGCTAGCACCGAACTTGTAAATTACAAGATATTCCTCCCAGACTAAGGCCCGAGTTCTGCTCCCCTTGCGATATTCAGTGGGATTGCTTGTGCTTCTAGCATATAACTCATTGGAACGGTGAGAGAACTTGGCTTTTAAATTATTATCCATTGCCAACTTCAAGTAGATTATATACATAAAATCTGCACTAAACAAACATTTCTAAGTGTATTGAATTTAGAAAAGTCTGAAATAAGGGGTAGTGCCTAAGAATAGAGCCTCTCTATTTGTGATTGCAAACAATGATCACTTTGTAGTTAGGAATAAAAAACATGAAGGAAGAGAAAATAATTTGTATTAAAAAAGGACTGCACTGAAATAGTGTATCTCTCCACTTGTTCAGCGTTATCAAGCTGGAAAGATAAAGTTATATAGATGTAATTATTCTCCTAAAAAGCAAAGAGTATATCCTTGTCTTTCATAGAAGTTTCTGTTTGGCTAGGAAACCTCACATGTAATAGAAGAGTTCTCAAAATGCTGGTGTGTTGCAAGCGTAAAATCTCTTCTGAAACTTCAACTTTACCAAAAATCATTCTGGTAGTAGCTGCTCACTGCAATTATTTATTATTTCTGGAAATAATATAATATAATATTATACATTTTTTTCACCAGCCCCTGAGGATGTGCAGCCACCCACAGCAATATCCTTTCCCACGTTCTTGCTGATGACTTGGAGCCAACCAAAAACACCAAATGGTATTATTACACAATATACTTTATATATGAATGGAGTACCAATTTACTTTGGAAATGGAACCAAATATGTTGTAAAAGGTGAGTTCTGTGCTAGGTAGCAGCTCAGATGGGTATCTTATAGTTCCTATGAATAATTATATAGAATCATAGAATCATCTAGGTTGGAAGGGATCTTTTAAGGTTGTCGAGTCCAACCATCAGCCTAACACTGCCAAAACCACCACTAAACCATGTCCCTGAGCACCACATATATGACTGACCCCTTCTTATTTCAGAGGAAAAGAAAAATAAATTTTAAATGGGCCGGATGCATTTTAAATCCTGATGGGTTCCATTTTTTTAAAGAATCCTTCATAGAACTCTCTGTTGGGCCTCAGAAATCAATGTTGCCATGGTGTAGCTAAATCTTGTGCTGTGTTATCCTCTTTCACAGGACCTAAGTAAATTTTTTTAGTGGTTTTGTAACTTGCTGATCTCATAGCATCCACTTCTCAAAACAAGTAAACTGTAAGCTGTTGAAGACAAGATATGATGTATAGGTTTAATAGTTTTTCCTGCTGTCTTCCTTAGATATTCTTTATTAGAGAAACATTGTGTTGCTTCCTGAATAGTCCATGTTTAATTAATTTGTTAAAAGCATAAACTAGTAATCCATTTTCTTCTGATAACACTTAGGCAATGTGTCGATAAACGTTATCTCGGTACTCTTAAACTATTACGTAGAAGCTAAATGACTGTTATTTTGGCAGTACAGTGAAGCAGTAATCTGACTTCCTATTTTAATATAATTGGTGTAGTTTAAGGAATTATCCAAGTTATTTGCTCAGAGATTATTCAAATAACAACAACAACAACAAAACCCAAATAAAAACCAAAATGTTGAGCTAAAAGTATCATAGCACACCATAAGCACTATTCTGGACCCATCAGAATTTTTATATGGTAGTAGGTACAAGTAAAAGTAAAGCATTTCTTATCAGACAACTCAGGGGAAAAAGGATATCAAGACCCTACTTTCTCTTTAATGTAAGGCCTTAAAATCCAAAGCCATTTCTGCATCTTGAGTTAGTATAAAACATATTTAAAAATTCATATAGTTCAAATTCTTTGCCTTGCACAGGCCATAAGCTACTGGTGTGGTGGGTCAGTTTTGACACTGAAAAATGAATCCAGTTAGAGAACCTCCTGAAGGCTGTTGATGATCGCTATAATAAATAGTGCACACTTTAAGTCAAACTTTTTCATTCTGTATTCAAAGGTAATGGATTTTTCGTAACCATAGTAACGTTAGTGTATTTCTGGATAAATACATGAGGTATATACATTCTGGTTTTATTTTTGAATATAAACTACCACATTATGTATTACTAATAATATGAAAAATAGGATATAGGTTAGCGTAATGACAGCTCAAACTAGTGTGCATTTTTCTTCTGCAAAAAAATAAATATTTATCAAAAGTATAGGTTCAATTAATTTCTCCCCCATCCCCCCAACTTTTCTGGTATTCTTGTACTGCCATTTATCTTTTTTTTCAAGATCTCCATTAATCTCTTATTGCCATACCATAACACTATTCTTAAGAATTCTGAAGTGCAAATAGTTGTGCTTCCAATATTATTAAAATTACAACTGAAAGTTCATCACAGGTGGTTTTACTGATGTGTTCATCTGCAACCTGATTATAAATTGGCAAGCAATGTAAAACGCTTGAGGAAATGTTCACTATAATATATTTTGTTTGGTTGGTTTTAGATTCATGTGTGATTGTCTTCTGACTCATAGCCGAAATGAATGCTTATTGATAGAAATTGTCGTCAAGTAACTTTTGTAATTGTTCTTTGAAAATATAGAAGAGGATAAATTAAAAAGAATCAGGACTTGATTCCTCATGTCCTACCTCTAAATCTTGAATGATGCATCAGAATACATTCACCTAAACTAGTCTAAGGAAAAGTCATCTGGTTCATAAGCATCCCAGAGGAGCTCTAGTTGCTTTTATTTAGAAACTATTTATTTATATTTTCTGACATTTTTTCTAGAAATTCTGGTATTTTGTGCATTTCCTAACTTTGATCTCAATTAATTTTTTAGGCAGACACAAGATATAAATAGAAAAGAGAATCTTACTCAAAAGAGAAGGCTAGTGAATCAGATTGTGTTGCGCTATGCAGTACTGCACAAGAGCCGCTCTTGCCTACCATTCCGAACGTGATGTGAAGATCAGTCTGTTTACTTGGGATCCATTTCATTTTCTGCCAGTTTCTCACTCTGAGGGGGGAGAGGTGATCAGAGCGAGCACGCTCTGGGTCACTAGAAATCCTAGTCATACTGAATCGGGTTTATTCAAGATCTTGCTTACATCTACATGTATCTTGAATTTGACCCTTCTTTGCTTCCTCTTGGAGCCAAAGATTTTCTTCATTGCAGGCTTGATGTAAAAGAGGTATAACATAATTGGGGTTTTTTTCCCCCAAGAGTTATGGTTTTACAGTGAAAAGTTGCAGCTTTTGACTTTCTAGTGTTATACATGTCTCTCCTACCTTTTTGGCTTTTCACCCATTATTATCCTTTTCCTTTCAGCATTTATGCTAGCAATGTTGGTGACTTATTGCCTCAACATAATATGTTACTGACCCTAAACAGAGAGGCAAAGCTCGTTGTCTGACAACTGTTTCCTATTCATTCACCAAAATGATTTTGCTAATTTGATAATTATACAACTGAGCTCCTAACCAGTAGTCTGTTCCAGAAAGTCATAGATGCTCTCAGTGTTTTCTGAAGGGCTGTATCTGTTGAAATGTTTATTTTTAGGAAGGCATCAATTCTGTCTAAAAATTACTGCTTCACTGACTCTCAGTTCAGACCATGGAAAGTGCTATCAGTTTAGGCCTATACTAATTAATCCATAACTTGAGGAGGGATATGTTTTCTCAACAGCATAATTGCAAATATATTGTTAACTTAGTTTCTGATCTTGACAGTTGTTGAGGGCTTGAAATACTCATTGATTGCCATGGAAATTCAAGTGTTTGTTTCCTCTAGGGGTTGAGCTGTAATTAAAAAGGAAACCCTTTAAAAGCACATATGGCAAATGCACACTTTACCACATTGAAAGGGGGGACCCATTAGGCATCAGTCATCCATTAGTGCCTTTAAGTATTTTCCCTATATTGACAAATTCATTTTCTGTGTTGTGAGTAATCAAGCACTGAAATGAATCCAGCCCCTGTACCGCAACACCTTTGTCAACTGACTGATTTTTCTGCTTTCGACCTTTATGCATTTGCCTTATGTGGTACTACTTCTTTGTGCAATCTGGGTGATATTTCACATCCAAAATTCCAGTGAAAGCCTAATTTCTGCAACGGGTGGGGACAAGCCAAGAGGAAATACTCAGTCCAGGATCCCAAGTGGAATTTAGGCTATGTGAATCCGTGCCCCTGTCTTCATGCTTCCAGTTCCTCCATGTGAGAGTGCAGAAGCTGCTGAAACCAAGACCAACAGTTGCAGCTCAGGAAAACAGTTGCAACGGGGTTCTGCTCACCAAACCTGCCTACCTTACTGTTCTGTGGAGATGACTAGCAGCTGTGAGGAGATGGAGAAGCTTGTACAGTTATCTTCAAAACTCTTATCATACACACACTGATCTTACAAAGGCGTTTGATTTTAGGAAAATTTGAGTTCATGTTTTCCCGTGGAGAGGAAAATATGCTTCTCTCTCCCATCCAAACACTCACAGGCAAAATTGAAGCTTCTACTTTGAAATGTGGAGATTTTAAAATGGGATTCTTTTTTCATATTCTTAAATTTAGGCAAGGTATTTGTTCTTGTTTTCTCTTTTCTCTAAGTTAGTCTCAAAAATTTACCACCTGCCTTAGATCAAAGAGAAAACAGGGTGGGTTTTATACTGAAAAATATTTTACTGCAGTGGTCTGAGCTGGCCAATACCACCAACAAAAAGTGGTCTAATAAATGCGGAAAAGTGTAGTGTAACCAGAGACAGTAATGATCAGATGTGACCCAAGTGTCAAGTTTTGTTTTGGTGGAAAACTTACTGGTGTGAAGAAACTTTAGAAAAAATGATCAGAGCAAAATATTCCTCTATTCTTAAATGGTGAGCATTTGATGGGCTAAGAAAAGGTGTTCATTACCTAACCTGTTTACAGAGGGAAATGACTTTGTAGGTATCTTTAGAAAACAAAATGTATAAATCTGTCTTTGCAGTGGGCTTGGCATTGAAGATGTACGTCTGCATTTTCTGCAGCACTAGATACTTGACAATGTTAACAAATTGTGTTCGTATAATTTCCCTAGCAGGATATAATGGTTCTCATCATGAATCTTTAAAAAGAAGATATTCTTATTAAGACTCAGCTGTATGAAACTTATTTTTCTCTGCCAACTGAGAAGAAGTGTTTCCAGTTTTTCAGGAAAGAGATCCGGTCAACTGTGTTACAAGGGCAGATCCTCAACTGAGTTAAACAATTATAGAGTTATCCTAAATTACATACCCTAGAGTTTAAAAAACTGTGACAGACTGTTTTTTTTCTGGGCAAAATGTTAAGGAGAGCCTTGGAAAAGGTGAGAAAGAGCTGCCTTCACAATTGCGTGAACTGAGCTTTGGATTATTTAAATTGTTATTTGACCTGAGTGTGGAAAGGCTGATCCTACAAAACCAGGATAGAATGGGAGCCTTGTTTTCCTGTGGGGAAGAGGCAGATGTTTGACATCTGTGCAAACAGGGCTTAGCATATCTGAACTTCAAAAACGGGAGAACCTCAAATTAGTACCTGTATATTTTTTGTTTCTGTAAACCAGTAGTAATTACAGTACACACTATGCACAGCCGTGTGGTTATTACCTTTTAGTGAAAAACTGACAGTTTTTTGTCCTTTTTATGCCTATGACTACAACTGCTGGTTTTAAATGACAGATCATGATAATAAAAGCAAGAGCCATCATAATATCAATATTGTACTAATTGCCAAGTGAAACAGTTTGAACAAGAAAATCCACAGAGTTGTACATAGAGGGTAATTGCTGTAAGATGAATCACTGCAAGAAGATGAATCCCTGAGAAGAAAATACTTATTATGTTAGGTTTGAGATGTAGTTCTCATGGTTACTTTTCATACAGTTTTTGGTTATAGCCATGTTTAAAAACCACGCTTCCAGCCCTAAGGATTTGTGTTCCTTTGGTTTAGGTCCTGCTTAAAGATGACAGGCAGCTTTTGCCTTAAAGGACAAACAGTAGGAAAATTCTGTAGTCCTCTGGTATGAGTTTATTTCCCATCTTCCAGGTTGCAGTGAAATACACATAAACACCAAATAAACACAGTCTGTTCTTTCACTAGGGTGTTTTGGAACGAGGGGTTTGCTATCCAATACATGTTAGTGCTGGATTTATGTATATCATAACTCTGAATGTCACAATTCCTCCTTATTTTTTGTGAAACCAGAGACTTGCTTAACACCATTGTGAGCAATGGAAAGTTAGTCTTCATCTTTTCACAGGTGGAACTGGTTATCTCAAACGTGTCTACGTGTGATCTGGTGATATAAGCCCCAGTGTCTCTTTCTTATTTTAGGGTCTTGCAATACCATGCTACAGTTCCAGGCCCACCCCTTCTATTTGGTTTAGCAACATATCCAGCTGATGAGGCACACAGGAAATAGCATGTTTTCCAGGATGGTGTATAAAGAACGCCTGCTACTTCAGGCCTTATTCTGGCCCGAGTATGCATTTAAGTAAATATATGCTGGTGCACCTAGCTCTAGAGGGCGGAGTACACCAGTCTTACAGGAGAAGCTGGCTTCCTCTAAACGTTGTAGGCATGTAAGAAAGCACATTTGATACACCTCAATTGGCAACACTGACATTGCCAGTGACCAGTACTATCGTAATTAATTCCACAGACCCAGAATGCAGATTCAGCAGGCACAAAACCAAGGGGCAAATGTGCTGTCTGAGCCTGGCATTCCTGTATTTCAGCTTCAGATAGAAAGATCTGGTGCACTCGTTGGACTTAATAATACAGATCTGGGGAATTTAGAAGGGAGGGAGGGTGGGGTAAGGGTAGAAGCATTATGTTTATTTGTAGCAGCTCTGTTGTATCATTTCCTATTGCAGTGCATTAGTGCAGTGTTAAATAAAATCTGCTTATTTAAAATCCTTTTAAATAGTGTTTAAATATTTCCTGCTGATACAATCTGCTAAAGTAGTTATCCTTGCTGCAGATTTCAGTTAACCTTGTCGCAGATATTAAGCCTGAAGCTACACAGACTTTTAGGGACCTTGATTATAGAGCAAAACCTAATGGTGTCATTATAAAACCACAGCTGGACAAGCTTCTGGAGTCCTTGTCCTTTGATCAGATTTGGGTAACACAGCAAGCCAGGAGAGAACTCACGCTAACCCTGCTGGAAGTGCTGAGCTCTCAGGTTGCTCGAGTACTGCTTTCTTAAAATTAAAATGCAACACAAATTGGAAAATGAGAGTGCTTGGTACCTCCCGATCCTCTGTATGTACCAACAAAAACTTGAGCAAATAGCTTCTCCAGAGCTAACAGCTGTAGAACAGGGAGAGTTCTTTTTTTCTCCTTTCCCTTCTGGCACCATAGGAAATATTGTGGCTCTGGGCTATGTTTTTTAAACAAAGAGAAGAAAATTATTTTAAGTCTTGTCTAAATTCCATGACAACAATTAAACCCACTAAAAAATGTAAAACTTCCAGATTATTTTGTCCTGTGATCTTACTTCAAAATTAGTTGCTGGAATTAGGCATGTATAGGCTTCTAGTTCTTTATTTTCTCCTTCACAGATATCTAGACTGATCAGCAGACTTAAAGATGTTGAGATCTCTTCAAAAGACAGTGTGTACTGAGGAGGACAGATTTAAATCAGGTGTTCATTGGGCTCAATTTGTAAAATTGAAATGCAACATTTTTTTGGTCTTTTTCTTTTTTTTTTTTGGCGAGCAGCAGAGCTTACTGTCCACACATTAACATCTTGGAGATATTCTGCACTGTCATGTGGATTTGCAGATCTTCTACAAGACATCACCACTGTAGTTAGATTCTTATTTTACCACTTTCTGAGATCAGTTTGTTGTAATGTTGCCTGTGTGAACCTATCTTGGGCAAATTGGTGCAATCTTGTGCAAACTGGCCCAAGCTTGTGCAACTTGTCTGCCTTCCTCTGTAATTTCTGAAAGCTGTAGTCTGTTTCTTTGCATTTTGTCTTTCATTAGTGAGAACTTCATATAGGGCCCTATCAAGTGATACAGCTTCTCTTTGTAAGCAGCTGTCACATGGTGACCTCTCTTAGCTATAGAACATTGAGAGGTCTCCTTAGATTTATAAGAACTAGAATATGCTTTCTTGGTAATGTAGTGCTCATAGCCTGGAACAATTTTGGTGGGATCTTATTTTCAGCAGTATGTCTGGTAATTGTGGTTTGCCTAAAACTAGTAAGGCAAAGTGGTGGGTTCTGTTCTGGTTTTAATTTTGCTGATAAAAGAGATGCATGAGCTTATAGTTTAAGTCAAGATTTCATTCAATCGCACTTCTCTTCAGTGCTTTAGAAAACACCAGAAAGTGTGCAAGGTTTAACATCCAACTTATAAATCATATTTATAGATAAAGAAAAGCATCTCCACTTTTCTGAGAGATTTTATTTTGCCAGGGTAATTTTGAATGCTTGGTAAATGGTTTATGCTTAGTCTCAGGTAATGCCGGACTTATGTAGATAAAGATATGGCACCTCTTGCACTGATGGACTAATGCCAAACCTGCTGCTTCTGTTTGAACCTCTTGATGTCCATTCATATGGATATACATCACTTAGCTCTAACTTAATAGGCTTGGAAAGAGAGTGGGGCAGCCTTCTTGATATTGCAAGCTGCATAATGAAATTTCTCTCTTTATGCCCTGGAAAACGCACTCTACTCATTTAGGACCATTTGGTCTCCTGAACTGCAAAACACTTCTAGTTAATTTAAGATAGATATTTTCTTCCATGCTACTATTACAAATTGTGTTGGTTTATCAGCTGTGATAATTATTCTGACTGAGCAATACACACATTCCTGTTTGGCTTGCACTAGACACCCTTCTTTCTATACCTGGTATGTCTCAACCTTCCTTTAACACTGTGGAATACTAATGAATGGTGACAATGTACAGGCAGGTAATGCTGCAGTAATACTTCTCGAGGGTTCCCAGACAGGGGTTCCCCTTTTCCTTGGTTTTACTAAATGCATGGCCATGAGGGTGTTGAGTTACTACCCATTATTTAAATATTTTCAGCCTTTTATTTATTGAAAAAACAGAAAGCTATAATGAGACCAATTTATGAAAAGGGGAATCTTTGATGTTTGTATATGTTTCAGACTTATTTCAATAAGTCTGAGCAACTTCCTTACAACTTGCACTTCTAAAATGCCTCGCCAAATAATGTCTTTTTCTGTTACTGTAAGTCCAGACCTTCCTGAATATTTTTCATCATTTACAGGTCTTGTGTGTGAACAATAAAAGCATGAGTGTTACAAGGCTGTAAAAGAGTTTGATTTTAAAAATATTTGATCATTTCTATGATTGGCAGAGGATTCCTGTATTTTCAGAATCTGTGTTCCTGTCCTCATAGCTTATGTGAAAACATATGCAAGGCATAAATCATGTCACAAAAAAGCATGGAAGGCATTCTAGGATACTTCCTTTCATGTTGAATCACTGCCAGAAATCTAACCTAGGTTTCTACACTGATTGCCTAAATTGTTTACATAAAGCTTAATTGCCTTTTAGTCAGTACTGAACTCCATCATGCTTTCCACTAGTCTTCCATGAAATATTGTATTTTTATGACAATCTATTTCTGATGGAAGCATTTTACATAAAATGTAATTGGACTTTGAAAGCTGCTGGGGGTTTTCTCTTTTCTCTTTCTTTTCCATGTATTTTATAAGTAGAGTAACACATTAAAGTGACGTGTTACCAGGAAATTAACTACTGCACAGGAAAAAATATTGAAGTGGACATAAAACTAAAAACGTGAATGCGATATCAGATTAGTGTGCTTTAAGTAAGGCTTAAACTCATGGACTTAAGAGGAAAGGAAAGGTAGATGATGAACGTTGTTATTGTTTCTGTAATGACTGCTTTGCATATAACATGTTCCTTTATTACAGAGGCACATTTACGGTATGCATATCTTGATTTCTTTTTCTGCGTGTCCAGTTATGGCCACATGTGAATAAGCATCTGGATTTCTAAATTAAGAATAGTGCTGATCAATCATTCTGGTGAGGAGTGGTGCTGCACAAGATCTGCACAAGTAAGAGAATAGGTGATCAGGTTGGAAAGTGCATTTTTTACACTGGTGATAAGCAGCTGCTTGTGTTCTGGCTCTGGAAATATATCATTACCAATTTCTAATTCTAATTTGCAATGTAATCAATTAAATCAATAAGTTTCTATGTTCTTCCTGTGAGTATTCATGGTTTCCATCAACAGAAGTACATAAATATATAAAATTTGATACAAATATCTTGGAGGAGACTTACAATGCCTTTATTTTACATTTTTTCTAGTTGGTATAAATTAGAGTTGGAGTCAGTGCTGAATAGATAGTAGGGGCAGTTAAAACAGCTCTGTGAACAGTTGAAAGCTTTCTTGTTAGGACAGTGGGTGAACAGCTTTGTATCTCCTCTGTTAGTGGAAAATACTATTCAGGGGTGACTAGAGAACCTGGCTCATTAAAAGCTTCTGTGTCCTCATTGCTTGCCTTTCCGGGGTCGTTGGCTAGACTGGGTGAGTTCATATAGAGGATGCATAAGTAGTGAAAATTTCCACAGTCTCTACAGGAGAAATGTAGAAAACGAAGGAAATTATCAATAGTGGAAAGTAACCCATGTTGGTACAGTATGTCAATAGCTTCCTTTTGAAAGTTGAATTTCATACTGACTTCAACTTTGGTGCTATTTATGGTCACTTAATTTAAATATTTTTAGTCATTTGTTTTCTAATCAAGGAACAATAATACAATTGACAAGAATGTGCACGTGTTCTCATGAGCTGGCGTGCTAACTTTTTCATCAGCTCCAGGATAAAAATGTTCTCCTATATATCTAAATAATTGGGGTGCCTTTTGCTATTCTTAAAAGTTAGGGTTAAAGTATTATTTTCATTTCAACTAATGTGTTTTGAATTTTTGAGGTATGGCTCTTGGGATTTAATACCATTGTTGCAATGTCATGTAACAATTTTTAAGCTGTTAAATTGTACGGTGAATTAAAATGCATGCATAATTGAAGCATTTCTCCCAAGTTTACAGGCAGAGAGTACAGTACATAGATAGCTAGTCAAGGAAAACTCAAAATAAAGTGAGTACACTGAAGAAATGACAAGATTAAAAAATAAATGTTACCAGAAAAAGAGAGGTACAAGTCTTAACTATGAAGAGAAGTTGCATAGCAGAGATTGAGTGAGTTAGCACCTGAACATAATTTAAAATATTTGCATATAGGATAAAAGAAAATCCAGGGAACTAAATACTAAACTAAATAAGTTCAAAACAGTTGAGAGAAATTACAAGGTGACTTATTCCACCAAAGAGCCTGTCCCCAGTGATGCCTCTTTGGGATGTGCATTAATCAACACCGTAGTGCTCCAGCCAGAGAACTAAAAAGCATTAAAGCAAGTAGACTAGAATGATTCCTTGCTCCTACACCTTATCACCAGGTAAAAGAATACTTCTTAGAGGTAGAACTGCTGCGGGGAAAAGCCACAGGCTCTGCAAAATTGGTGGCCTTTGTGTGCTATCATAAAAATGGTGGTCACAACAGGTATTATTGTACAGGCTTCAGCAGAAAAGCTGAGGACATGAATGGGTAGAGAGGTTAACCTAGTCCTCCAGGAGATCCAAATAGAGGAACAGTACATCACATTAAGTATGAATTGTAAGGAAGTTTCAGTTGCAAGTTCTGCATTCTCTTTGTGAGTTAGGTAGAGGACTTCGGTTTACTCTGACACCTTCTGAAATCACTGCCATTTAATGTCTGCCTCTTGCAGTCATGTCCTTGAGTATCACAAGAAAATTCAGAAAGATGACACCAATACTGTAGCATAAAGCAGATACATTCCCGATAATAACTACTAGCATATAGTGTCTGTTGCTTTTCTGCAGGGGAAAAGGTAGTGATTATAAAATCTAAACAGTCTAGCTGGGAAAAAAAAAATGATTGTGGAGCAGTGGGACTGAAAAATATACTATGTTCTACATACATGAGATTGGAAGCGGGGAGAGGGTTGGGGTGAAGTACAAAAACCTCTTAAAGGTTTGCCACTTGTGAATTATGCATCTCACTCTCACTAGTAGGCGTAAATGCATAATTCTAATCTGTTCTTATTACTTATTTATAACATGCAGTGGAATGTAAATTCTCTGCCTCCTTTGTACAAGCTTAACATGCCAGTTAAGGTATGCAGATATTTCAGGGAGACTACGTAGGCAACTTTCTTGGCATAGCACACTGTTGCCAATTAAAGGGCATAAACTTCAAACAATAAATTAAACTAGCTCTCCCCCACCATTTACAGGAGGAATATAGACAGGATGTAAGAAATAAGGGAGAGGATCAACAGATAATAAGAAGATCTTTCATCTTGAAATAAACTACTCTGCGTTATTATTATTTATGATAGTTACTGTTACTAATAAAGTACATGTGGGATAGAGAAAAAGCCTGCAACAACCACAGAATTTATGAGACTGGGGACAGATGGATGCTCTTTCTTTTATATCGCTGGCACTGATCGATTTGTATTTTTCCCTGATGATGGTTTATGCCATTATAACTGTTTGGTGGCTCCTTACTATTGAGTTATGGTGTGCAAAGCACTTCACAAACGAGAACAAGCCTGTGAACATTATATCCTAATCTGCACATCCTATAGATACGCCATAATACAGAGCAGCTGACTGCACCACCTGTGATCTGTGTACCCACAAAAATGATTTACTCTGGTAATCCCAGTTTAATGCATCACATCAGATTGTGGCACTTATGTTATCTGTTGACATTACTGACACTACATGACATAACTGGGTAGTGCAACATGTCAAGTTGAAAAAAACTTTGGGCTTTTCAGGGTTTGGGGGTTTTTTTGGTGTATGTGTTTTGAAAATAAATATAAAGCAAGTAAACTTTAAAAAAGGAGGGGGCGGGGAAGGAGGGAAGAAATCCCAATAATTTTCCCCAACCCCATGTTGACCAATTTAATGACTCAACAGTTTGGGCTGATTGTTCTGGTAAGTACTGGGGAGACCAGGTAGGAGGAAGTACGATATATATTACTATGCTACTAGTTCTGTGGCTAGATGAAAACTAGCTCAGCTTTTGTAGTCTTGCAACAGGTTTAACTTCCTATAAATTCTTTCGTTTAGGAACAGTGCTCAGAGGCTGAGTCCTCCCACTATGTTTGTTCCAGCACTTCAGTGATGTTTTAGTAAACCCCTTTATTCTCTGACTGTAATTCAACTATACAAAGCTGTTCTGCTCCTGGGAAGGTGATAGTATCTCTTCTACAGAAACTCTTAAATCACATGATGCCTTGCCTAGGTGGTGAGAGTTGTTTGCTAATCATCTTGCATGTCTGGTACTATACAAAATGGTGGAACAAGTTACACATAATGGATATAAAATGGAAATATAAGTAAGTAAAGCTCATAACCTATAAACCATTAATCTGTTAACTTCTAGTTGATACCAGTTTAAACAGACATTGTCATATTTCTCTTGTTTAGATTCCAATTTCTAGTCTGAGTGTGCTGTCTCAAGTTTCTGCTTGCTTGATGATTTTTTTTGTAAATATTTTGTTGATTAAAACAATTATTTTGGGGTTAAAGTGGTATTTTGTGATTTGCATATTGTGGTATGCCTATTAAATTTTAATAAGTAAAAATCTCCTAGTAAAATTTTATACTTTTTATTAAACAAATCTTTTGGAAATTAATTTCCTTCCTCCCATCCCTCTCTCTCTTTTCTTAGGCAGGAAAACTTACAAAATAAAATAAAATATAGTGTTGGAGAGTTCTAAGTAGTTTCAGATACAGAGAGAGAAGTTATGAAATCTCAGAGAACTCTGTTCCACAGGTTTACAAATTACAATGTTGCTTATAAAAATAATTTTAACAACATGGTGTTGATATTTAGTTTCTCTTCCCCAGAACTTGATAAACCAGCTATGGTGTGTAGGTTTCAAAGTCTCAGTGTTTTCGAGTAAGTCAAGTAAAGGGATGAGAGACATGAGTACTTGACTCAACCTGGCCAACAGAATTATTTCGTACCATGAACGCCACATTCAATATAAATTATGAAGTTTGCTGAGGAGTTCTCTGTCTGCCTTGATGGCTGCCACCCTGAGAACTTCTTGCCCCAGTGCCAGACCTCTGAGCCCTTCCCTTCCTCCCGAAGCTGTAGCACTCGCAGTGTCCCAACGTTTGCTGTCCACTGCTGCGAGTGCACGGCTTCCTACTGATAGAATTGTCTGAGTGTAATCCTTGTATATTTTATATTGGTATTGGGATCAATATTGGTTCTTTAGTGTTATTAATATTAATTATCTAGTCTTATTCTATTAAATCTGCTTATATTTCAACCCAGATTCAACAGAATCTTTGTCAGCAGTAGGTGTTCCATGATTTTGGGTGGGGAGAATTTCTCTGAAAATTCTGCTTTCCAAATTTGTTGGATGTCCTTCCCCCCACCCTGTGTTATTGAAAGGGATTTCATGGGAACATAGGGTCCTAATTGCTTTTCTGTGTAGCACTTACTGTCTTATATACCTGTATGGTGTGTCATCTTGTTTCCTTTCTTCAGTTTTTTTCAGCCTCTCTTCCTAAGAGTGTTTGTAAGCCTGTGCTTTCTCACTGCCATTTTCCAGACAGACTTTATTTCTGCACTCTGTAATACATGGTGTTCCAGATCAGACTGCACTATTGATTTATATAAAATGGATAGTAATAGTTGCTGTAGTACTTACCATATATTCTTATATAACAACATCTTACTGGCTTCTCTTACTACAGCTGCACATTTCTATGTGTTCTTCAGTGGGTTGTAAAAGTGGCAGTCAGGCACTTCTCTTGACCTGATATGATTAACTCAGCTCCAAGTATAAGGTGGATCTGAATTTTGTTTCTCCCACTGAAGCAAGATCGGAATTGCTTGGGAATACAAGATGTACTTCTGTTAGTGAGCCAAGGGGTTCTTGGTCATACTAATGTGAGTCCAGAGTAGTTTTATAGCAGCAGGTATCTGAGATTCAAATTTGTAACGTAGTTGCCTAGTGCAAATACATTTTCCAGTTGTGAACATAAAACTGAAGTAATATAGAGGTAAAATGTTCAAAACACTTTTTTTTTTCTTTTTCACTTTTTTGGGCTTGACATTGATTGAGAGATCATGATTCTTATGATGTATACCAGCAACTCCCTCTATTTAAGCAGATAGTGATACAGTGACTGGATTGGAAGCATTCATGAATGGAAATTTTCATTTAAATCTTAAAATAGGGCTGCGTTAGGCCACATGATGTGCAAAAAAATGACAAACAGGGAAATAAAACTAAGATAGTGATACTGGTATGACCACAATTACTTCTGTTCATGTGCCTAATAAAAATTAATGTGCTCTGTGCTTTTTCTGTTTTCTCCCCCTCTGACCTTCAAACTCACCTTATTTGTCCAAATGTTATAATTGAAGTAAACTACGGAGAAATGGCATGGTTTTAATTCTAGTAAACACTAGAACTTGGAAGTTCATTAAGTTCATTAGGTGCTGAACAATTGTGCTGCCGTGTTTTGTTTTGGCAGCAAGAAAAGTCTTTAAAAAAAACCCCAAACACCTCTATATTTTTCTGATGGTGGCTAATGATGATGTGCCAGGGGAATAGTTTAGGGTTGTTTTGTGAAGGAGTGTTCCAAGGAGCTTCACATATGCACCGTGATTCTTCTGTGTGGTCAATGCCATGAGATGTCTTTATAGGCACATGAGGAATCAGGTAGGTTAATCAGAGGTAAAGGATTGAAAGAAAAGTTTAAATGTCCTCCTCTGATCTTTCCCTTCAACTTTTTCTAAGTAATGTGGTGTGTGATACTCCACATGTTTTGAGTTTTCTTCAGTTGAGCACCTTTAGGATTTCAAGCTAGTGTATCCTAACTGGAGGGCGAGAACAGTCTGGAAACTGTACCCACAGTAGCTATCTCAGGGGCGTGGCTTTAAAATAAAAGATTGGAATGCTTGTAGTTCAACTTTTGCAATGGAAAAGGAATAATATGCATGTTTAATTAAAAAGACGTGTACTTTGCTAGGGTAAGGTTAAAACTAATAGTTTTACCGAGAAGAGGAAAAAATAAAAAAAGGAAAAAAGAAACGCAAGATTCGGGAATGGAGGCTAATGTGCCTTTGTGAGTTGGCCAGGATGAAGCATAACACTGGAGAGATGAGTTCGTGCTCAAAGAAGTACGCAGATTTGGGATGATAAATGGCAGAAAGTTTTTCCTTACAATAGTTAAGGGTTATAAGAGCATAACCAAGAGACATTGTTACTAAATGTGAAAACAAATAGACCTTATAATCTTTGGTGTTAAAACATAATTATATTTAAAAGCATTTAAATACTTTGAAGCTACCACTTCTCCAAAAGTAGAACTGCAGTTCCATCACATGCATTCAATAAATGAAAATGATTAAGGATCCTTTTGTTTCACATTTGTGGCATTTTCTTCTTGAATATAACTTTTTTACTTTTTTTTACACAGTCCAATACGACTGTCATGTTTTTAGTGCTCCCATATCATCTGTGGCTTTGTGCTATGCTTTTTAATTCCTTATATGGGGCCTGGAAGTTGTGCCTTTCCTGAACTCTTCTGAAGCATATAAACCTCAAATGGAATGGGGATTTACTCCTTTATGAGTAATTTGGAAAACGAGCAATATTTACTGCTGAACAAATGGCTTCTTAAAAACATCAGAATTTGTTGGCCAGCTAGAAGCAAAGTTGTTTAATCCATATGCCATTGTGTCAAAGTCCTTGTTGGTTAGAGAGCAGAACAACAGCTTATGGTGTTCCTGAAAATAATTGTGACCCTGAGTTTATTTCTCTCTCTCTCTCTCTCTCTCTCTCTCTCTTCATTTCTTGCCCTTGTTTTTAGTGGTTTCACAAAATTCTTTTAATCCTCACTCTGAAATGTTCTTAGTTATTAATTATAATCCAGCAGAAGTTGGTGCTATCTTGGAACATAGCTGTTTTCTTCAATTAATGGCCTCTTTCCACATGTGAAAGGCCATTCATTGCTAGGTTATACAATTAGGTACAGCCACACACTGTTTTCTTGGGCTTGGCTGAGTTGCCTGAAGTAGGGAAGTGGTGTCATTTATGATGCCCTGATTTTCCTGAAATATTCTCAAGGGAGTGGTGAGTATGGCTTTAGGTTTACAGGAAATCCGTGAAAAAGGTGCAGCATTAGTATACCACCTTCCCAGACAAGGTTGTACATTAGTGATGGTTCTTCAAGCGTCAATACAATTAAGTGATGCGTTCTTTATAAATACAGAAAGCAGGATATACTGTATGAAAAGTTACGTATGAGTTGTTGCTTGATTTCAGAAAACAGTGAAAAGGAAAGAACTGCTAATGATGTCTGATGAAGCAAGCCTGATAATATGATCTTGGTACCTACTTTATGAATTTGATTTTTTTTTTGGTAGTGCATAAAAATCAGACGGGAACATCATTGTATTTGGTGGTGCAGATTCATGGTCACAGACAGTTTACCTTCTAATTAAATATTAAGTTACTGTGTGTTAATTTAACAAACTATGAGAAAGAAGATGAGAGAACAGAATAAGAATGTGAATAATGAGCTGAAGTAGTTGTATAGTCTACCTAAATAAACAATGTGGTGATTGGAATTCTTTGGAAGTTTTTCATCTTCATACTCTCTCAGCAGGTTTTCTTTGTTGTGCTGCTAACAATCCCTTGCTACAGTGCTGCCGTATTATTTTCCTTTGAATATAGCAATGGGATAGCTATTGTCTCAATTATTTTCCTGAGAGAAACTATGTGGGGTTCCTTGCGCAAGTCACGTTTCAACTGAATGCTCACCAGGACAGGACATCGCCATTTCTGGTGCTTACAATAGTTACTTGAAACTAGGGAGGGTGGAAGTAGAGTGGAAGAGGGGAGGAAAGAAGTGTATGTGACTTTATTGCTGTAAACCTGAATATAGAATGCTGTCTGTTACAGATAAATTGAAGCATTTTAGACATTACTGCCATGTTATTTTTGAACTGTGAGGTACTCTGACATCTTGATGGTAAAGCTCATGTTTGGAGTCAAGTTCTGAAATCTCCAGTTTCGGGGTTTTGGGTTTTTTTACTCTACTAACTAAGTTTTTTTTCTCTCTCTTAGTAACATCTCTCAAATTCCATGCTAAAAGTGGCACTATAGTGATGCATATTATCTTTCAATGACTACCCATTAAATCTGATCAAAGCAAGTGCGTGTTCTTATTGACCATGCAAACAGGGTCATTCTTTATTCTTTCTGTCTTATGCATTGATTGTGCTATCAGGACTTATGCTGGTGGTTATTAGAAACTGGTTATATACTAACCACTATAGTTAGGTTTACCGTGATATTTAAGATAGTTGCCTTGGTTAGTGTGGGAAGCTCCACATATACCACATATATAAAAAATGTAGCGGTATGCAAATGTCAATTTTAATGATAGCCAGTATAGTTAGCGATTCTCTTGCTGATGTATGAGTTAGAAAAGAATTTAGTTTGTTTGTATTGCCTTTGAGGTCAAAGAGATTAAAAGACAGGTTGATCCTCCCCACCCACCCCCCCTTCTTAGGGGGGAAAGTAAGTTTTTAAACTGTCATGTGGGGTTTTAGTTTTCTACTTTTTATTCTGTTTCTGATCTGAAAAATGCAGAATTATTTTTCTGGATACCTTAATGAAATGATTTGAGGGAATTCTGTACCCCCAAGAAAGTCTCGTTTTTCTTTGCCCTTTGGTACTGTGTGCCCTTCTGTCCCTCCAGAAACAAGTACAAGACCAAATCCTGAATTTAGTTTTCTCTTAGTAAACCTCTATAATTTTTAAGTTTAGCTTTATTTTGCTAAGAAATCAGTGATTTAAGAGACTAGTTATTGGAAAATTGCAATAGGAAGTATTTCATATTATTTTAAAGCAACACAGGGGACTGGAATTGTGGAACACATAGGAATATAACCTGGTCAAGCAAATGTGCAAGAAAAAGAATTCAGTTTTTGTTGTGAGTAAAAAAGAAAATAATTGTCTGCTTATTGGGTTCATTTTGTAAATTGAGATCAATGAAATTCTTCCAGCAACAGCATGAAATCAATTGTAAAATAGCATATAATTCATGCCCTATATTGTAAATTATAGTTTGTTTGACATTAACCACTGAGTTTTCCATGCATTGGGATGCGTTTTCTTGTAACCCATATCTGGGTAATGCTTGTGGATCTGTTTCTAATGTGTTTGAGAGCGATCTGTTTTTCATGTCCACAATTGCCTACATTTGATCTTATGCAAATCATGCAATCAAGCAAATGGAAAACAAAGCATTGTTGCTAGAGGACCTTGACAAACAGTAGCTTTGTAGTTTTAAGAACCTCCTCCCTCCTCATTCAGATTCATGTTTGTATCTGTAGTTGTTTGAATCCATTGATGCATTATGAAACACTTTGAACTTTAAATAGGAAAATATCTGCCAAATCAGGTGGTGACAAATAATTGCATCAGCTATGATGTAATCTGTTTTTTATTTTCAGTTTGTCATTTTCTGGTTCTATGCTTTTAGAAATACTACCTACGCTATATTTGCACACTCATCTAAACCTTGATGAAGTCTATGGAGAGATTTTTGTTGAATGCAAAGCTCATGCTTTAAGTGACATTCCTAAGTCTCTAATTTCTGTGTTTTCTTCTTCTTCTCCCACTAACTTAATTTTTCTTTTTAGTCTTTATGCCACCAAAATCTTTCAGATTCCATTGAAACTTTCTATTCGGCATTTCTTAGCCAAAACACATTTGCATTATTAAATCAAGCTGAGGAATAAAGATTTCCCTTGATCCTGGTGACATCTTGCTTTTTTCCATATTTTATCTTTCTACTCTTTT
The DNA here is from genome assembly GCA_013398295.1 of Chionis minor. Classification (NCBI taxonomy): domain Eukaryota; kingdom Metazoa; phylum Chordata; class Aves; order Charadriiformes; family Chionidae; genus Chionis; species Chionis minor. The sequence continues at coordinate 849,027 of VZSF01001826.1, forward strand.
ATTTAACCTCTCCTCTCCTTCCCTCCCCTCTCAGTATGCTTATCAGTTGATCCTAAAGGATCTTCCTGTTCATATTTCCTGTGTTTCCATTCCTTGTTATTCATGTGGGGTTTTTTTAAACTTTGCCTGTTTCCCTGTCTTGTCCTTTTGCTTTTTTCATTCCAGGCACTAAGACACACACAGTAACTTACAGTCACTTGCTTTTTTCAAGAAGGGAAATAGAATATTTTTCCATCTTCCATTCTCTTCATCCTTGACAAAGTTCCTCCCTCTTCGAATTTAACTAGGTATTTCTGGAAACTCTTATGCACACAAGTAGTCTCATCAGCTACTGTGTGCATCAAGTCAGGGTTTCAGTATAAGCCACTTTTTTTTTTAAAAAAAAAAAAGGCAGTTCCTTGCTGAGGAGTTTCCCTTAAAGGAGAGAAAAATACCCCTCCCCAACTCCCCTTCCAAATCTGTGTACAAGGAAAATAGCGATCCACTGTGAACAAATGGAAAAGAGGAAATCCACTTCCTCTTTTTTCTTCTCTCTTCCCTTGTGTTATATTCAGTCTGCTGAGTGAAGCCCCACAATACAGTTTCAACTTAGAAGAATGTGCATTCGCTGTTTTCAAGGATATGAATTAAATAGGTGCCACGGATTGCTTTCAGCTATTTGGTTTAGGATTGCTAAAAGTAAAATCCTTCTGGTCACTTGTTTGCCTGCCCACAACATGGAGTATGTGATCCTTGTCTCACAGACTTCCATGGCCAGCTGTACTTCTTGTGGCTTCTCTGGTGGCAGCTGAAAGGAACAAGGGATCCAGGAAGGTGTACACTAACGAGGGCGAGTGGTTCAGTACGTGGAGTTTACTTTCTCTGCTTGCTGAGCCAGCTTGAGCACCTGCTCTGGAGTGTGCTTTCCCCCTCTCACTCACATAAGCACTGCTTAACCCTGGTAGAATCAGCCCCATTATGTTGATTAAACATGTCACTGTGTTACAGGCATTCACTTGATGATTTTTTTTTTTTTAGTTACGGCATTTTTTTTTTTAACTCACACTTTGCCATGCGCTCTATAGAACAATACCACTGAGTGATACTGCATTTTCAATAAAAACGGATGAGTTCATTCTGTCCTCACACAGAGTGGAGTATATCAGAAGGAATTCCGTTGCAGCAGAGACTGGAGACATTATATGAAGGGAAAACTAATGAGAAAGAATTTGGGTGTACAACATTTCTGCTTTAGTGATGTCTTTGTGATCCAATTGCAATTGTCATTGCAGATTTTAATTTGTGCTCACAAATATTTTTGTACACAATGATAGTTTGATACTATTTGGCTCAGAAAACACTAGCATTTGTTATGTCTTGCAAAACCCCCGAACTTTTCTGGCATACTGAAAATGTGTATCTATAACATACGCATTTTACTTGTATACCTTATACTGTTGCCAAAACCTCAATTGTAAATTCCTTCTTAAAGGATTTGCTCATTAAAATCTGTGATTTGTATTTCAACAAAAAAATGAAAACGATTAGAAAATTATGTCTGCATTAATTTACTACTATAATTTTTGACTAACGTTCTATTAGTGTAGGGAAGAATATATGAAGCTAAAGATCTCTTAGAATATTTATTCAGCAAAGATGCTACATTTCATTCACCGTTTTCTGCAGTAATTGAAACTCAAGATAGCTTCATGATAAATAACCATTTAACAGTTGTTTTGCTATAGCATTAGACAGGTTGTCCTTACTGAAATGTACTTTACAAATGTTTGACGTTCATGCAGCTGAAGACAAACAGGCAAAGAGAACAGACCACTATGAGTGGTGGCAACAAAGAGCTTCCTTTGTGTTCATGCTTCTAGTGAAATCTGCATGGAGTGAATCATTGTATGCATTGATGCTTGTCATTCACGTATCATACAGCACACTTAAAAAAAAAATCTGACTTTGTTAATCACCTGTACTTGTTTTTCCATTAATTTGATTTGATTTAATCATCTTAGAGGTGTTCGTTTGGCACTGTAGCAAATTGATATAGTATGTAGCATGTAAGAGGCTAACATCTTTGTTTTGTTTGGGTGGTGTACATTCTAGTTTAAATGTACTGTACAATGGGGTCATCTCAGCCAAAGCATGTTCTGTAGACCTATTAGTAGTCAAAATTTGCAGTTATTTGCTATTAAACAACCAGCACCTATTCACCTGTCTGGGACAAATCCAAAACACTTAAAAGATACAGGTCCCTCTTCCTCCAGATTTTCTGAATTCACTGTCCTCTGAAAGTCATAAAAAACCAAGGTAAAATTAATATAAAAACTAAATTCATATTCTTTTTTTGCCCTAGATTTAGCAGTTTTCACACCACACCAGTTTCTGCTCACTGCATGCACGTTTGCTGGCTGTACAAACAGTTCCCAGGTCACCTTGTTTACAGCACAGCTGCCACCATCTCATGTAGATGCCCCGGTCCTGACGGTTTTGGATTCTAGAACAATATATGTACAGTAAGTAAGGATTTCTTCTTTCCTGACAACACAATAGTGCATCAGTTTATTCAAGAATTCCAGTGAGTTCAATCAGGGGAAGGGTTTGTGACATAAAATTAAATTTATTATGATTAAATGCATAGAAGTGATTAGTTTAGTGGTTCTGTGAACCTTCTGATTATCACTTGCCAACTTAATTTCCATTTTGTCTTTACGCAATCAGTATAACCTACATATGGGCATAGCCTCTGCAAACTTCAGTGCAGGAAATGTTCTGGTGATATGCCCATTTTGTAGACCCTGCTTTGTGTGTTACTGTAATCATATATCTATTGAGTACAAATACTGCATTAGAGGTATGCCTTAGATTTATTTTTAGGGTTGCACAAATATGTTTTTAAATCCTTAAAATAAACTCCACAAAGTCCCCTAAAGAACGCCTTAAATTTTTCAGTGCAGTCTGAATCTTTGCTGATCTTAATCACATTTTGCTTTTATTTGCAGATGGAAAGAACCAGTAGAAGTAAATGGAATCCTAGATCGCTACATAATTTATATTGCCAACAATGAGCAGAATTTTACAAAGTGGAATGTAATCTATAACAGCACAGAACTTTTTCTGGATTTTACTATCCAGCAGCTTTTCCCGGGTACTGAATACCTCATAAAACTAGCTGTAAGTTTTAAAAAAGTATAGTAGAAGTGTAAGATGGTGAAAATTATTCTGATTTTGTTAACATCTTAAATACTTAATAGTTCATGTGTCCACTTCATTTATCCTCTTCTTTCTGAAACTAAGGTGGATGAGCCATCATGAACAACAGTAGATTATTTCATTGTTTGTTTCAAAACAGGCCCTCAAAAATACGTGTGTAATTTAGATACAGATTTTCTTCAAGGATAAGTTGGACGATAACTAATAGAGAATTTCATATATAAAAGGCTTCTGGCCCCAACTTACAAGAAAGCATTGAATGTATTTGAAAATGTTAGCCTTTCATATTTTGGACCATGATAATTTGCTCTTTCTTCATAAAATCTGTATGTAGAAGGAAATAGTAGAGAGGACGAATTCCATGTAAAATAGCAGTTTGTTTATTCAAAACATGTTAAAAGACCTTTTCATTGCATTTCTTTATCATTGATTTTATTTTGTGATGAAATGGAACAACTTCAGCTCACTAACAAACCTGAAAAATGTGCATAAAAGCATGGGATTGTCCCTTGTTTTAAGCACACTGTTCATTTTATAACAATACCTATATAAGGATATTTGCTTTGATAAATGCCATAGAAAAATATTCTGCTCTTGATTATGAATAAATTTACATTTATGTAGAGTGGGTATGCATTCATTTTTTCTTAACATGCTCTTGAATGTTCTAAATATTATACCACAAAAAAATAAACTACCTTCAGGTAATGATAAGGATCTGACTTGAACTTGAAAAAGCAAGGATATTCAGTCTAATTAAAGCTTAGATTCGTGTTGAAATTAATTCATTTGTGCCTAGGCATTTCAGCATAGTAAATTGTATAGAATATAAAATAACACCGTGTCCAAAACTAAGGTAGTCCTTCAACAAGCATTTTATGCCTTTATTAGCAAGTGGGACTATCAAAAGAATTTGTGCTATTCTTCACTGTGCCACAGCTCTTCTATGCTCCTGCCCAGCTCCTGTGCTTGGGGGCACAAGGATGGAGGATCAGGGGAGAATTAGCAGCTAATATCTGGAGAGCAACTGGACTGCTTCTTTTGGTGGCTCTGCCTTGGGATATGGTTAAACAAAGAAGTGCTGTGTGGACTTTGTTTTTACTTCATTAATGTGTACAGATTTTCCAGAAGTTACTAAATACATTTTTAGGAACCTTTGATCTTTATATTTTCTTTCTTTCTTTTTTTTTTTTTTTCTAATTTTTAATTTGCATTGCATCGGTGGTAACCAGAAAGTAGGAGAAAGATCATTTCTTCTTTTGATGAAGATAACCAGATTCACCTGGATAAAATGCAATGGACTGTGATAGGCAGGTTAGAAGATCTAATGGTCTTTGCAGCTTTCAAAATGGCAATTCTAAAAGTGCATGAAATACCCAGTATCTTCGAGGTGATAGCTTTCTTAAAACATTTGAACCCATTGTGTTTAGAACTTGTCAGACTAGTTTGAGAAGAATGTTATATTAGAGATTTGCAAGTTGTGAAGCTTAAAGATATCCAAATGTTGTACTTGATGAAAAAAAAAAAAACCAAACCCCAAAGAAAAAACCCAAATCAAACATACCTGGAAAGAAATTGAAATATTTGGTGCTTAACGTATAGTTTAATCTGAATTTCAAGAAAACCTTTATAGTAAAAACAATAGCACACCTTCAGCACTGGAAGCTTAATTAAATGCTTCCTGGTTTTTTGGTGTAATGAAATATTTCTATCAGCTAGAACCTTTTTTTTTTTCCTTGTTTCACAGGTAATATTAATGTTGCTTTGTATCTGTGCAAAAACTATTTTTGTTTTATGTGGAATGTTGGAAGTTGAGTTATAAAAAGTTGCAGCTTTGAACGCAGGAATCGGGATCCTCATCAGCAGAACTTTCAGCACCTCACAGGCTGCTGTCTTTAACTTTTGTATGACAAGGCTAATATAAGTACATTAAATAAAATTAACAAAATGTTTGTCTTTGGATGCTATTACCACTTCTCACAATCGATTACTGCCATTTCATATGTAGCGATTGTATTCATAAATGAGTGCAATGGCTTTTATAAGCAAATCTAATGCGTCTTTCCAAAAGTCTGCTGAGAAGCCTTAAGGTCACGTCTCCATGGATTAGTGCAAAGGAACTTGCTTTTACTCTGTTCATGCTCTAAACTGGATGGATGTGAGCCAGGCCAATCTGAAAGCAAATGAAAAGCTGAAAGGCTGCATTTAGTAGCTGGGCTGGCCAAACCTGTTTATATGACTTGAGTGCTTTTGTGATTTAGCTGCTAAGCTAGTATCTCCTCATGGCTGTCTTGTGTAGGTAGGCAGCTCAGGTTCTAGCTGGAGGATCACTGTGTAGTGTCTTGTTATGTGGTTTGTCCCTTGGCTGTCTAGACGCTTCAGTATTTTAGCAAATTTTGCCTCAAATCTGTTCCTCAGTGAAGTTCAGAATGGCACAATGGGACTCGATCTTGGGAGTAGGATTTCATGGCTTTGAGCATCAGTGCATGTGATTGCCAGAATCCCAGCAATGTCCAGTCCATTTAGATGCACTAATCTAAACCCCCACTATTTAAAATGAAGATGGGCTTTCTTTTACTGATTTTCATTAGAAGAATCAGAAACTTTATACCTCAGCAAGTTTCAGAGATACAAAAATTGACCTTCATGAATTTCAATAAATAAATGAATAGGAAGGCTGCTGTTACTGAGCCCTTGAATGAAAAAGCCCTCCACTGCTGAGGAAGACTTTATGGAACTTGTTTTGTAAGACAGTAAGCAGTGTATGTGGAAGGTCTTCCAGAGTTGATCTTTTTGTCTTCTTCATGAAGCCAGCAGAAGCAAAATCACTTGAAGAATAGTCTTCCTTTGCTAGAAAGATGATGTTCTTAAATATTTTCCTTATCAAAATGCTGTTATCTGAACATCCATCTAAGCTGACTTTTTTAAAAAAAACCCAAACAAACAAAAAAAAACCCAAACAAAAAACCACTATCATGTTTAAAGTAAATGCCATTTTCAGATGTTCCCAAAACTGGGGTTGCATTCTTTCATCTCCATTTGATAGCTCAGACTGAACTCAGGGAGTCATTTTGTAGTTGTGTTGGGAGTGTAATTTCCAGTGAAATCAAAACAATCTTGGTGTATAAAATAGCCTCATTTACAAACAGTTCTTATTTTTACCCATGAGGCTAGTATATGCTTTTGGAGCAGGGCAAGAAATATGTTGACTGCTCTCTGATTTAAAACACACTGGGAAATGGGAAATTGAAGCTAATCCTTTCAAATAAAATATACTAGATCGAAAGAAACATTTTATTCCTGAAGATCTGGACAGCAAGATTGTTTTTCCTTTGTGTGCTGATGATCCAGAGCAGGCTACTTGTCCACTTCAGCACATTGGCACCTCCTAAAAACACGGGTGGTCCCATAAGTTTTAATTAAGAGTATGTTTGAATCTGAATCTTTTGTTGAATTCAAGTTTTGATTTATTTTATTGCTAAACAATAAAATTAAAAATAAACAATAAACTAAACCAAAAATCTTTAAATCCAGTACAGAGTTTACATATTCTTGTGTGTATTTTTTAAAGTTCTCTAAGAACTTCTGTCTCTTGTTACTGATCTTAGTGCAAATAATTGGAAAACTGGCACACATACACCGTAGCTGTGTAGTCTTATGTTTGTGCATGTAAAACTTAAAAAGCCTTTTATATGGGGTGATATGCACATTTTCTTGCACATTCTATTGTTTCATAATTAAGCAAAACATAAAAATCCTGTAATCAATCTTTTTTTCTCTGGTAGATGAAATACAAATGATTTGACTTTGTTATCCATAAACATGGAATAATAACTGTTACACATTGATTTATAATAGAGTGGTTTTTTCACTGTTTTAATTGCATCTGCACAGCACTGTGTGTGCTGTCATGAAGTGCAGAACTGGCTGAATGGCATTTTTTTCTCAATGACTATTCATCGAGATAAATTTTTATATGTGTGTCAAGTTAAACAGTGTATTCTGTGTCTGGAACTTGTGAGAGCTTTTCAGTCAATTCCAGAAGACTTTTGCACTCTAAATGATATATATTGTACTGTGATTTTCTTTAACTGCAGCTGCAAAAGCAGCAGAAATCTAATTGTGATTATGACTCAGTCAAACGCAAAACGCTGCAAGTCAAACATTAATATGTTTTAATTATATCTAAACACTAAGTATCATAAGTAGCATATCTTGTTATGTAAGAAAAGAGGTAAACAAATCCATGCTAAGAAAGGTATCTTCTATGAAAAGCACGGACTTACTAAGTTTAGATATCTAAAAATTATAACACTTTACAAAAAATCATTGCCAAAATTACAGTTATTACATTGAAATATATTTATTTGTTTTGATTCATATTTTAAGGCTTGCACTGGAGGTGGATGTTCAATAAGCAACGCTAGCACAGCTGTAACAGATGAGAGTACACCAGAAGGTGTTCCTGCTCCAAAAGCCCAGTCGTATTCTTCTGACTCCTTTAACATCTCATGGACTAAGCCTGAGTATCCGAATGGTAAGTGAACTCTTTTAGCCTCAAGTTAAAAAGATGATTAGTAAAGGTAAATTAATATTCTAAATGGCAGCTTATATGTGGTGCTTAATTTTTAATGATCATTTTAGCACATAAAATACCTGAGATAGTATCATTGTCTGCAGCTAGGAGATTGTGGTTTTCAGCCTATCGTACGGTTTCAGTGGCTCAAAAGTGCTCCCTTTTGATAGTTCTTGTGTACTGCATCTCATTGTTTAATGTTTTCCAGGACAACTGAGCTGAGGAATAGGCATTCTTGGAGAATATTAGTCTAGGATGTTCATTTCACCCTCCAATAAAACATTCATTTCCTTTACATTAATTGATATGTAATAATCATTAGATTTGTGTTCTACGTAGTCGTCTTGAAGGTGTACATTTCTGTGGCTGTGGAAGTTAAATAATATGCTTTCTTTTGTTTAGAAATGTTTTTCATTGTGAAATATCTATGTGTAAAACTTTTGGACAAATTTTACATTTCTAATAGTATTGCACAGTATCATATGGCCTTGGAATTCACCTTGATTTTATTATCGTGCATGAAACAGTTTAAATCACAGCAGAGGAAGCTATGCAGAAATCACTGAATTTAAAGCAACAGAAATGTATTTCTTCATTGGCTTATCATATTGCTATATATCAATTATTTTTCACATTAATTTCTTTTTTTCCTCTGCAAGTTTTTCCCCACGTTCAGTTGAGGTAGAGCACATCCTACTTGTACAACTTCACTTCAAGGCACTTAAAATGATTTCCCCAAAATGGGTGACTGTAAAGCTTACATATATGTAATATTCTGTAAGATCTTACATTACTTTTAGAAAGAAAGAAGAGTATGTCATCTGCTGTTAAATAATGTATTTGATAATTTATGGTTCTTTATATGGGAGTCATATTGGAAGATTTTGCCTCCTTAGAAACCCTTTAGCCCTTTTTCTAGAATCCCATCAGCATATGTGGCAAAGGCTTAGAGGAAAGCAAGGAAGAAGTAAAAAGGGGAGGGGTAGGGGATGAGAGGTGGGGGGAGGAAGTCAGAAAGGTCATGTATGTAGCTTAGTGGCTAAAGTCTGAATAATTTTCAATGAAATGGGCATTTTTTTATGTGTAATAGTTCATGTCAAGACCTGATCCTGTTGTCCTTGCATTGTGGGAAAAAATCCAAATAGATCAGAGTGGTTTAACTAATCAAATAAATGTACATATACACATACATATATTTATATATGCATATCAACAGCCCAGGATAAAGTCCTATAGTTTGATAATTAAATTGTCACAAACTTCCTTTAAAACAACTAAAAGGTGGGAATGCATGACGAAATTTGCATGTTGTATCGTGTTGTTAATACACTATTTAGTGTATACATCTTGGCTCTCCTTTTAATTACAATAAATAGCTTGTTAGGAAAGCTGTGAATCTGAACTGCATGAGCAACAGACGTAATAAGGATCAAGGTATTGATCTACTATTTCAATAGTAGAAATTATATTCTTCTGTCCCTCGTCCCATCATCCGTGGAAACTGGACATTTCAACAGCCTCATTGACAACGCTGTTCACCTCTATATTTGGGGCTTTGAACAATGCATTTAGGTAATTACCAAATTTGCCTACTCCTTTGTAGTACTGAATACACCTTGTGTAGGCCTCCTGCGTGTATTTCTCCCCTTTAAAAATATTCTCTGGAATATTCACATCTTCTCATTATTTGAAGCCCGTAGAGTATTTTTCCCTTGGGACTGTTGTTATTTTTTTGATGATGTGTGGATGCTGTGCATGTTGCTGTTAGAAGGTTTTCCTTAGGGTCAGAACTGATGGAAGGGATTCAGGGAAGTCAGCTCCCACTGTCCTGCCTTGCAGGGAAAGGCTGCTGCTTTTCACCTGTGAGCTCTTGCTGAGTGGCTGAGTTGGAAGAATTGCCACCTTGTGAGCATTTGGCAGCCAGAACGGCATTAGGGGACCAGGGACTTTGTTTTTTCACCATAGCATGCCTGCACTTGCACAATGGTCAAGAAGGGATATGCAAATTTTCTCTCATTTACCTTCTTTCTCCTACCCGACTTTTTTGGGAGTTTCGATATATAATAGTATATAACTAATAACATGTTTTCCCATTCTACTATTTCTTTCTTTCCAATTTTCTCTTTCCATCCCTTTCCTTATTTCATAAAGTAACTTTTCACTTAGCAACTGCTTAATCAGGAAAGCTTGCATTGTTCAGTGACTTTGTTTTGTTCATTCTCAGCATATCTTTTGGGCTGCCTAGTGGCCATGTCATTTATAATTGCTCTCTGTGTCAGTATGTTAAAACTCTGTAGGAGGCTGAAAAATATCATAGTTGGGAAGACTGAAATATGAGAAAGACCAGCAGAGGAACTTTCCCTTAAATTTTACTTCAGCATTTTACTGGTGTATTTTCATAGTCAGAAGTTCTAATGTAGTTCCTTTTTTCGCAAAAGGATATAAACTGTTGCCAGCTTTTGACTTAATTGGTTCAAACTCGGTGAGGTTCAGTCTACTAGGTGTAAGTAGTGATTTTTTAAATTACTGAACTTGGCTTCATTTCGAGTGGAAACCTCAGAATTGCAAAGATTTGCATATTGTAAATTGTCATGTCCTTAGTAGGTCTCTGGGGCCTTTCTTTTATCTACCTCCTCCCTCCTTCTGATACTACATGACAGAAGTTACTATTTATTTTGATAGACTTTAGTATTCTCTCCATATATATGGAGTCCAGCTGCTTGCCATCAATTAGAAAAAGTCAAGGGGGATTAATACGCTACCCTTGAGGCCAAAGGTGGTAAATAGGTATAAAAGCTACTTGGCTTCTTCATAAAGATGGCACAATTGGAGAACTCGAGCTTTGAGATAAGGGACCATCTAGGGTTCAAAGGCTAATATTATCCAAACACGGGTATTGAATTTCTGGGTTCCATTTTTGGTGAATTTAAGGTCAATTTACATTATTTTGTGGGGAAAAAAAAAATCATTTCATAGAAAGCAGGAAACAATATACCTAATTCTTTGTTGCAAGTTATTTCAGAAATGTCATTTATGTACCAGGTGTAGAAAAAAGACATTTGGAAGATGATATGCTCAATATATTTGTAATATGCACATTTTCTTTTGTCTTATTTTCAAATCAGTAATAAAATGGTTGATGGAACATGGCCCAGAGGTATGTCACTTTACAGCAGAGCCCTCCTCTATTTCTATCATGTATGTAGATAGTGTAATACAAGCAATATTGACCATTAGTTGAGGGCAAGATGTGGAGATGCTTGTGAAATGTCATGTGGCATCAGATTTTTTTTTTACGCCCTTACTATTATAGTGGCCTCAGTGAAGAATCATATCTTCTTCAGAACATATCCATTATAGTCTTGCCATATAGTTTGAGGGCTGCTCTTTTAAAATCCATTCACATGAAAAAGTGACCTTATCTCTTTTCATGATTGAAAAATTTCCATAGATGGTAATTCTGCAGAAACTTCACTTTACTTGTGTACTGGTCATAGATAGAATCGTCTTGATCTGGACTATATCTTCCAAGGCTATGTAGAATTTGAAAAGGAAATACTAGGTATATTAAAAACTGATTTATAAAATTATTCAGTGAACTAATCCAGTACTTGTTCCTGCAAATCCTTATGCTCGTGAGAGACTACTTGTTTTTGTAGTCAGTGAAACTGATGTAGGTAAAAGTATGCTTGCTTAAGATTTGACTTCTAGATTGCAACTTAACAGTAAAATGCTTGTAGCACTTTAAATTCAAAACTTCTTTTCATCTTAATGTCTGGAATATCATTGACAGATCATATGGCCGTACCCAGGGAGGGGAGAGGAGAAAGAAAAAGGGAAGAGTGTTTAGCTTTCTTCAGTTTAAGCTTAATTTGCATTGTTTGATTTCTTTCCAAAAGTGAAACAATTGTGCTATAGTCAACAGAGATTTTGTCTTCAGTGAAACAAAGATTTAATCTAGCTACCTAGACTTAAAAATTATGAAGAAACGGTATCTTTTCAAGGTGACCATGTGTCACTCAAGAAGCCTTGTAAATCACAAAAGTGTGCTATACTCTTCAATATTTTGTTGATGGTAAACTTCACGAATATCTGGCAAGTCTTGAGAAGTAAGTAAACTTTGGGTCAACTTTGAACTTTTTCTCAGAATGCTATGAAAACATATACGGGTGAAATAGAGACACTAAGTTATTTATCCCTGGTGAAAAAGAATTATTGCAGAATTTAGAAAGATGGCTTCACATCTCAAAGTCAGACTACTAGCCTTTTTGTTCCGAAATGTATTTTTTTTTCTTTCTTTTCATTCTGTAATTTTCTCCATCAGAGTTATATAAGGCAAAGGCAGAACTAAAATCAAGAGATAAGGGCTCAGCTTATTGGAGATGATTGCTCTCTAACAGTACTGGAACAGCAAACTAAAGCTCACAGTGCTGATCAGCAAGCTGATTCTCAGAGTGTAGGTACTGCGTAGTGTTGCGGTTGCAGTTTGAAATGTTTCCTTCAAAATAATGGTCCGGTTACTTAATACTGAATTACAGTGGGGATCCAATAGAGGTACATATGACACTCACATTAATATCATTATGATTCATGCTGATACCATAAATATCAAAGGAGTTAATACTGATTTGTCCATTACTTTAAAGAGTTCGTGCTACTGGTATAGGTACTTAAATTACTTCAGTAGGTGTTTTTTTGCTCTGTAAGACACATCCTTAATGCCAATGTTCACATTTAGGGATGTCCTTATCAGTCTGTATTTAAGTATTTTTCCTCTGAGATAAGTATATTTCTTAATATATATATAATTTATTTATTTAATGTATGCCAAATATCAACCATTAATGCCCTTGCTTTACAAGCAACTAGTCACAGAACCCCAAGGGGTTTTTTCTTTAGGAAGCCTGTCAAATGTGGTAGGATTGATAGTGTGAGATTTACCAGGACTTCCTCCCACACACGCGTTTCTGCTGTCTGACTTCAGTTTAGCTTCTCACTTTTCTAGAAGAGAAAAGAATTGAGGAGTCTGTGAAACATTTCACCATACTCAGCTCTGCATTGCTTTAGCATATAAATCTTTTGAAGTATAACTCTTCAAAAGCTCAGCTGAAACAGTTGTGTATACACTTTTATTTACAAAGCATTTCTCAATTCAGAAGAGGGAGAAAAAAATCTTTTCTCAATTTAAAACATAATCTTCCTCAATGTAGTTTCAAAGAATTGAGTTTTAAGGGTAGGAAAGATGAACTGAGTTGTATTTTTACAATGTGAAGGTGTTTTCTCGAATGGGAATATTAGAAGGCATCCTCTGAACCAAAATCACTTCTAATTAATCCTTCTATAGCATTGTATTTATAGGCCTTAAGATTTCACACTTAAATAGCTTTAAAAAAGTAGAATATTCAGAAGTGGGAAAGATGGCGGAATATCCCTGAGAAAAAGGATTCCTTTACAAGCTCAGCTTCCAAAGTCTAAGCAAATCTGTAAAGTTCAGTCTTTAGTTCATTAAATTCAAAACACTGTGTATGTGTAGTCTGTATAGGGTTCATGCTATCCTATCATACATCTTCAGAAGAACAGAGATTTAGAATTCCTTATAAACGAGATAAGCAATCACCTGAATTTTTTGCTAGTATTAACCAATTACATGAGAAGGACCATTCTCTCCTCTGCCTAAAAGTCTTGCTAATGTTTGTTTTGAGTTTGCGAATATGTTTTCTTTCTTTAGATTGAGTGGGTAAGGAATAGTTTACTTCAAGAATTTTTCTACAGCGTACTGAGAAGAAAACAGCAATCCATACTATTTTGTGGATTTGTTTAGACAAGTGGGTAAAACTGTTTTCCAAAAATATCTCACCCAAATTAATGAATTATCAAGCTTGTTACCAAAATGCAGAAAATCTGAGATAATTATCAACAAGAATGAGTATCAATAATGTGTTTTGCATGACAGAATTATTTGTTACCGATTTATTGTAGTTATAGTACGGGCCTAAGCTGTCCTTCAATGTTTCATTTAAATTGTAGATCACAATTTTTTTTGGACTTCTTCAGCTGTTAAGATGTGACATGGTTTTTTGTGTCTTTCCAGTTCTTGTTTCAATAGCCGTATGCAGAGTAGGCTGTGAAACAGAATCGCCTCTGTTTTCATGATTCCAAGGTGATATTAGCTGCAATTCCAAAACAAGTTTGTTAAAGGGCAATCTTTGGAACAGTGTAATTGTTTTCAAAAGATGCAATCCACTTGTGAGGTTTTCAATGGTTAAAGATGGGAGAGGGTGTTTCTTCTGTGTGTTGCATACACAGTCCTGATAAACACTTACCTGCTTAACTGTAAACTGCTGCTGCCACCACCCTCATGTCTGTAGCCTGAGTTTTCTTTTGAACTCTGTAGCTCTTAAGATATTAAGTGAGCGCTATCACGTTGTTTTATAGGTATTATTACTAGCTATGGATTGTATATGGATGGCCTTCTGATGCAAAATTCATCACGGCTAAGCTGTTATGCTTATGGACTTGCTCCTTGGAGTCTGCATTCCTTCAGAGTCCAGGCATGTACTGCAAAAGGTTGTGCTTTGGGTCCGTTGGTGAGTACCTTCATTTGCATTCGGGGTGTGTAATAAATGTCAGATGGTAGTGAATATCAGAGTAAATGGTGATGATTCACTCTGGTCAGTACTAACCCATCTGGCAAAATGTGACATTTAAAAAAAAAAGCCTGTTTAAGAGCTGCTAAAGATTTGATAGGTCATTGTTAGGCACCGTTCCAAAGTAGAACGTAGGTACAGTGAAGAAAGGCAAGATTTTAGGCTGAAACACACATTATTGAAATTAAATAGAGTTAATATATTTGAAAGGTACAGATGTGCTTAGCCAGATTTATAAGGACGTATATAAAGAAAGAGTTACTGTTCCAGTAATGAGCAAATTTCTAGCTGCTTGACTGAAAGGACTGAAGTTAACTTGAGAATTGCAGAAGCCAGAAGTGGCAACAGGAGCAAGGAAAATATGGGGATTCATAAATATCTTTTGAATGCAAGTATGTGATCGAAATATTATGGTGGACGTATTTCAACAGTCTTGTACAACACCACATTTTTTCATGATTTGAGAATACAAGAATATTAAATTTGACACGTGAAAAACAAGCCTTCTGAGGCTTTTAAATTTTGTTAAAGGTTTTTAGACATATAGTTGTACTGATAAATCCAGTATGATTTCATAGTACTGTAGCTGATGAATAACTGGAATAATATCTACTGTGCTGGATTTTGTTTTCAAGCATAACTGAGAAAAGCCTGTGTTAATTCTGAGACTTGATTTTTTTATTTAATTCAGATTTATGTGTGCGCTTTTAATTTTGCCGTCTAGAAAAGGAAGAAAAAAAAGGAAGATTTGGGAGTTTTTCATGTTGTTCTATTTATTTTTAGATCATAATTTGTAATATCAATATATCGTGCTCTGGAAAGAACTTCCAGATTTTATTTTTATGGTATAATTAGTTACATTTCCAGTATTCTTTCCAAGATTGGTTTCTTTCAAATGCTGGTAACATCATCTATCTGTAGAAGACTAGACTTTATAACCATTAAACAGTTTATAGCTTGCTCTACTTTGAAGGATATTTACTCTTAAAAGCTTGAATGGCTTTTTGCCAGTTTTTCTTGTATGTTTTTTACAACTTCACATATACCCCAAAAGCAAGCGTTCTTTTAAGGTATTTGATGTGCAATAACCTAATCCATTGTACTAGTAGTGATGTTTAAAAAAAGAAGTTACCAGACTTTGCATACAGATGAAATAAGTATGTTTTCAGTACTTCTGTCCTACCAAATAGGCATCAAAAGGACAGAACAGAATGGCGGTAGTTAGGGTTTTAAAAAATATTTTTAGTAGTCTTTTTTCACATCCCCACTGAACTGCAGACTTGTAAGTTGACTTTTGAAACAATTCAGAGTAGGAGTCGCTGTAGTTCATACTCATCTGCATCCCATGATCAGTACGCAAACTGTTTTCCAAAGCCAGTGATCCATCTCTAATCACAGGAATTGAAGTACAACATCTTTATTTAGGCTCACCTAAGTGCTGCCAGGAAGTTAAAGCATTGCATCTTCATTTGATTCTTTGAAAGATTTTTATATCAGTTACAGGATAAATCCAACACCTCAAAGAAAACAAAAAAAGAAAACAAAAAAAAAAGAAAACCCAAAAGTTTTGCCTCTGCTCTAAATAGTATGGGAAACATCTCCCAGCAGTAAAGTGATATGCTTCCAGCTATTTTCGTTGCTGATCTTGTGCTTAATGTGCCCTAATCGATGAATGAATGCTGTGTGACTGTCCTAAATATGGGATTTCTCTAGCTTGTTTCTGAAGGTGGCTCTGAAGATCTTAATCAGTTATGAGAGCATTAGCAGTTACTGTATTTCAGTAACTTTTTTATTTGGGTTAGATAGGTTTTGTTTACCTTTTTTTTTTTGACTGATTTATTTTCAAATGAGGTGCAAATTGGTAACATGTAAATTAAGAAACACTAAATTTTAATCCCTTTCTAGTAAAGCCAAGATATTGCTTTTGTGTCTGTTCTAATTGGGTTTTGTCCCTTAAAAAGGAATAAAAATACGGATTATGAAGAAATAATGTATCCTCCAATAGATTCGTTACAGGAATTCGGGAGATCTGAAATTCTGCTGATTTTGAAATGTATTAGCTCTTGTAAATATCTTGTAAATAAATGAAAATGGTCAAGACTAAATATTTGTCATCTCAACCCACTGCAATTGAACTTAAATTTCAGGGTTTTAGCTTATGTGCATGCTAGTACTTTTTTTTTTTTTTTTAAACTTAGAGGTTGACAATGTTTTCCCAATATTAGTATTATTCCTATACTATGATCTAGCGTTACTTATATGATAGCAGAGTATTTTTTAAGTTATTATTAAACGCATCTGAAAATATCACAGAATTGTGTATAATGTTTAGAAAAATAAATATTTAACAGGTTTTCTGTGCCATGTGTTTATATACAGAATGTAGATTTTTTTTTTACACAAAATACTACTTTCAAAATACACTGCAGCAGTGTAGCTGTACACGTTCTGATTCTAAACAGTGTTTCAATATTTTTTTGTACTGAAAATAATAGCAGGTCATAAAGAAAAGGCCAGAGGCGCACTACAGCTGTTGCATCTGTTTAGGATGTGGGACAGCTTGCTACAAATTCATACTGTTTTAAGAATATTTTAGTCCTCTTCAGCAGAAGAAAATAGTTGATAGTCATTTCTCCATGTTTCTGATGTGATGAGAACAGAGTCGCTGCATTTAGCAGTACAATTTTACAGGAAATTATTTTAGTTTAGAAAGCACAGTTTAGTCAAATGCTTCCATAAGGATGTTTTTGACTGAAATATCCAAATAATCAATCTGGCAGTGATCCAATAAATCCATGAAGCATTTGTTTATCTTTAAGCATGTACTTTATCCTGTTGACTTTACTACAGCTGCTCACCTATTTTAAATATAATAGAGTGTATGAATATAGAAACACATGCTGAGGTATTGATACACATCGAAGATACAGCCTGGCACTTGTAAACAATAAGCTTTCCAAATTTTACATGCTAAAAAGTAAAACATTCATGTTTCA
>VZSF01001826.1:871443-957379 GCA_013398295.1 Chionis minor
AATGGGGTTATGTCATCTTAAGTAGTTTGCAAAAGATTTAAAGTTGCTGGGGGGGAGGGGGGTTGGGGATGGGAAATATTTATCCTCTTATGGTAAAACAATACATCAGAAAAGACTACATTATAATACATAAAAGCAAAAGGAATGTTCTAATTCTACCAAATTCTCTAAATTTCTGACTTTTGAATCCAATGTAAATGTTTTTTAATGCATGTCCTGTTTTTTTTATTGCTGTTTAGTTCTGATATTGACACTGATACTTATCTTTTTATTTTTAGATACTAACATGGTGAGGTCTTGGTAAATAGTGTGCGCCTAGTCAGCATTTATCAATAGCCAAAATGCAAGAGAAATAAATACTATCATAAACTGATTGAAAAGGTCACTGTGGAATTGCAAGTTTGAAATGTAGATCAGCAGAAGATAGTTTGGATTTTCTGCCAATAGGGGAGGATATTGATAATGGATTTTTCCATAGTTTGACCATGCTTTAGAAGTGAACACAAGAGAAATATCTGCATCAATTAGCCTTCATTTTCTAATTAAACTGTTTATTTTTCTAGCAATCTTTCTCTTTGTAAAGAGTACAAAAGTACTTTTAAAATACTTTAAGGACCTTTATCGAGTCTGTTTCACCATTCTGATCTATACAGGTACATTTTCGAGAAGAGTATTTGTTCCCAGCAAACTGCATATGGGGATCAAATATGATTTTAGAAATTGAGGGTTCTGTCCTAATTCTGTAATGCTCAGGTAACATGTTTTCCTGCAAAGACGAGTTGCTTAGTCTCAAGTCATTTAGGTCCCGGTGCCTCCTTGGAAGAAGCCTTAAAGAGGAATTTGTTTTGCAATTGTTTAGTCCAAGGCATGAAATACTAATACTACCAGATCACAAACAGCTTTTCTCTCCTTAAGAGGAGTTGAAGTTCTTGTTATTATCTGATACACTTCCAATTCTCAGAGGACTTGAGAGGGAAAGAAAGGCGACAGAGTCAGGCTTATTTCCCTCAAGTAGTTTCCTCATTCAGCCCTATTTACCCTCAGGGTGGTTTAGATTAAGTACAGGGTCATTTTTAATTGCATGTGGATATCTGAAATTAAGTTCTAGTACACGAAGAATCAGGTATTGCCTCTTTTCCAGAAGAGAGAGTTGGAGAAAATTCTTATCTTCCTACCTGTGTCAGACGACTCCATTAGCACAAAATGAATCCAAATCTGTAGTCCCCTGGATGTTGTGATGCATTTGAATGCGAGTTTGACATAAAGAGAATCCTTAATTAACTATTTGTCCTTAGGGAGTTTCAAAACACAAAGTTGCAGAACTCTTTGTTGTTCAGGAATGCAGGAATCAATGTATGTTTTTTTCAGTTTTGTTTGCAGTTTTGGAGGGGTTTTTTTGGTGTGCTTTTTTTTTTAAATTATTTTTTAGTTTTTGTAACTTCTGTTGTTGACATATCATCCAAGGTTCATTCTTTTCAGCCATGTAGCTCATCTGGTATTTTTGTAATTTTATAACTACTTATTTGGAGATACTGTGCCAGAAAGCTTCCTTGAAGCCTACTCATTCTCTTGGCACGCTGGAGAATACGAAAACAGAATACAGCATTTTGTGGTAAAAACAAGCAAACAAACAAAGCAGCTACATCATATAAGCAAGTTCAGTTTTCCATATATACATTACAATTTTGTTCATCTAATCTTTGTAGTTTAATATTTACTATATAAATAAATAGAAGGCAACGCAGACCATCTATTAATTTGGCTTCTACTAGAAGGCTCCTCTAATATTCCTGATTGGCTACAGTGCTTTCAGTACACTCTCCAATCAGAATTCAAACAAAAAATTCTTACCAAAGATGTTTATAATATCATGTGTTCCTGTGCCAGGGACAGACTATTATCTATCAAGGACCAGAAAAGTCATCCAACTTTTCTCCAGTAATTTAGGATTGTGCAGAAACGCTATACATTCTGCAACCTGAATTCCCTAGTAGTAATACTTGATCCCAAAGAGAGTAGAATCTGAGAAATTGTGGTGATATTGATGGCATTGCTAATTTACCAGTTACCTTTGCAATATATAAAGAAATACTTATTCGATTTCAGTTTGTTGTACTACTATGATGTTGCACAGTGCCTAAGCCACCTTAGTACCTTAATGTTACTAATGCTAAGGACTCTGAAGCTGCTGAGGCAGTGTTTTCCAGAGCCTCTCTGGAAGTATTTTCTGTTATAGTTCTCATGCTGTTATTCATGGATTATTTTTATCATGGCCTTGCACCTGCAGACCCCAAGAGTGTTGTTACAGAAGATCTTCATGCGAGCAGCTATGATGCTCTGAGAAATGCCTCTCCCCACCAGGTCTTTACCTCCCAAAACTAGTACACAACAAAGTTGATAATAATAATTTAAATGCTTAGTAAGTATTTTCCATTAATATATGTACACAGATGTTTAGTGACCAATCATTGTACAACACTTCCACTGTGTTAACATACTCCATGCAGCGCAAATAACACCATAATTGGGAAGAACCAACAGGGAATTTGAGCCATTCCCAATGGAAAGTATATAGTGGCAGAGGGACAGCATGGCAAAAATCATCATCCCTACCATGAGCAACAGGATTGGCATATTCATCATCACCACCTGCTGCACCAGAGAGACACCCTCCCCATTCCCAAAGATGCTTTTGTAGAAACCCTTAGCTGCTTTTCCAAGTTGTCCATTAAGGAGATTTATCATATTTCATCACGTTCCTCCCTCATTTTGTCTGTCTGTCTCCTTAGTTTTAGCTATAGACCTCACTAATAAAACTCACTAGTCCTAAAGATGTTTGAGGGGGAGGAAAAGGGGATGTGTGATCAATTTTCAAATAGTCATGTTTAATCTGTTCACTAGAGCAGGACTTAAGGGTATTTTGGCACTGAGTAATGTGCTCTTCAAAGTTTGATTTGTATTGGCTAGAAAACTCATAGTTTTGCATGCACTTTTTGGGTAACATTTAGTCAGGCTTCAGGAGATATTGAGCAGTTTCACAATACACTGTCTACTAGAATGATTTCCTTCAGCACCAGATAGGCTTTTCTTTTCGATTCCTTGGTATAAGTGTCTCAGAGGAAAGCAAAATGAAAGCAGTTTCTCTCTAATTTCTACAGTGGACTGTTTCTTTGGTGAAGACTCTAGCATCAGTTTGCAGATAGTGTTTCAATTGATCTTCTGCATCTCTCTGTACACATAGTTATGTTTTTGTTGCATGTACACTGGTTTGTTTCTATATTGTACAGTGTAATTTATTGGCTTTCAAGTTATAATGATATGTAAGACTAAACCCCATTTCAGTGAGGAATGTATTATCAGTTCTTGCAGGCTGAAATTCCTAGTGACTGCCAATAGCAGGACAGTCTCTGAGACCATCCCTACTCTCTTGGAATAGTCTAGGGAATAATAGCAATCTTCCGGAGATGGCACTGGTAAACAGTATTGAGTAAAAGGGAATTTGCCAATCAGTTCTCCTATGAAAACAGTCTTTTAGTTAATGAATGTCTTCGAGAGTTTTTAAACCATATGAAGGCTGAGGAGGCTACACTGACAGTGCTTAGGTATTTACGGTAAATCCTAAATGCAGAAATATGATTTATGACATTGGACACAAAATGATTAGTGTCAACGATGTAAATACATGACCCAAACAAAAAATATATATAATATGACTAGAGCTCCTGCAGATGAAGAAATTGTATTTGGATACTTGTATGTGTTGGTTTCAAACGAATATGCTTCCCTTCAGAGACTAATGTAAAACTTATCTGTTTTCTCAGGTAGAGAAAGCATGATGAAAATTGGGGTTTGACAACCTTGATGAAGTTTTTTATTTGAACTGTATAAGGATTATCAAATTAGATTTTGATTGTGTAACTTTCTAGTGTTATGCCAGAACTATCAAGATACTATGATAGGTCATCCTTTTATGTGCAGTTGATGTGGCTGTTTGTGTTGTTCTACATGTTTTTGCCCTACGTGGGCTAGAGGGAGCTACCCTATGAGTAAGGTGCAAGCACTCACCTGAGTGATTCTGTGGTTCTTTCAATCTACAAGTGCATCATTTATGATGCCTCATGGAAGGTGACTGGAAAACCCAAAAGAATGTCTTATGTCAAATAAAAGTCCTAGATCAAGTTTAGAGCTTCATTCCTTCCAAAGTATTACAACTAAGTGTAATGGCATTTGACAGTATTGACATTTTTTATATGACTTCTTTCAGCTAACTCAGCACTCTGAAAAAAATAAATAGTGTTCTTCCTTTGTGATTGAAAGGGTTAAATAGTACCAATTCATTACCACTCACAAAAGGATTTATTTTGTTCTCATAAATCAGTTTTATTCCACATTTTTATTATTCCCTTGGGTCAGCTGCTCCAATTGAAATCAATACAAGTGCAAGTGACACAATCAATCTAGATATTTGATTATGGATTTGAGACTCCCAGTTCTGCTCTGTGTGTTTAGCTAGTCTCCTTCTGATAGTGTCCCTGGAGAATGGAAAATTCTTATTGGCATCCATGAATTATGGGCATAGATTCTGAAACCAGATACTGTGATAATCTCCATTTATGTACTGCTGCAGCTAAAGAAAAGATGTTCTAACCATGGAAAAAACAAACTTGAAAATTTGAAAACTAACTGTTTCTGAAATTTTTTAGTGTGTAAAATCTCTCCTGAAATAAACTTTATAAGGCCTGATAATTTGTCTATAAAATCCCTCAAACAAAATGGATTAAATCAATAATTATGCGCTCTATCATGAGTTTAACATCCCAAGTACAGCAAACATTTTTGCTATTCGATGCCTTCTGGTAATTTATAGACAATGTGATGATATGCCACTTGGGGTAGGAAACAGTTCTGGGATCCTCTCTCCTGTTCGCCTTGGGATAAAAGCACCTGGACACTGGAAGCCTGTGTGAAATCCACATCAACTGGTTCTACTCGTAGAATGCTTTCCAGAGTTGGATCCTATTTTATCATTTCTTTAGGTCATGGCCTGAGTTCTTGCAGTTCTTACAGCACTTAGTACCAGGGCAGGGGGACGGGACTCAGGACTGATGCCCCTTGGTGCTGTTGCAGCAAAGTGAGTTACAATACAGATGAATATACTTCCAGCAAAGATTTAACTGAATACACTGTTTAAACTGAAAGGTCTAAATAAGACAGACTCAATTGCAAGACTCCTTGCATATTTATATGTTTATGGAAGAGCAATGAGAAAACCTAAATCAGTAATTCAAATAAAAAAGTTTCTTCCCAATAGTTTCATCTTAAAAATACAGAGTTTTAAAGTTGAAAGCCTCATGGCACTGAACTGGAAGCTCAAAAGGGTAGATTAGACCACACACCGAACGTTTTTCTCTGCCTGCCATCATGACAGTGCTTAATCTTGGCTGTAGTCATTAACTCTCCATAGGGTCTGTGCTAACTTTCTTGTATGAGCTCCCCCATCAAGCTGTGGGCTTTATTCGTATTTCGGTCCATAGAATTAATGAGCATATAAATGCACATTCCTTTGTGTTTGTAATACTAATGATCACGTATTTCTACTGACGGGAACATGCTTTCATCGTAATGATTACCCCTGCTTTGCCTTAG
The DNA here is from genome assembly GCA_013398295.1 of Chionis minor. Classification (NCBI taxonomy): domain Eukaryota; kingdom Metazoa; phylum Chordata; class Aves; order Charadriiformes; family Chionidae; genus Chionis; species Chionis minor. The sequence continues at coordinate 877,090 of VZSF01001826.1, forward strand.
GGTTCTTGAAGTATTCTGCAAATTTTCATAGAATCATAGAACAGCTGAGGTCAGAGAGCAACTCTAGAGATCATCTAGTCCAATCCTGTGTCTCCAAGCAGAGTCAGTTGGAGCACATTGCCCAACACAGTGTCCAGTTGAGAGCTGAATATCACCAAGGACGGAGACTCCACAACCTCTGTGGGCAACTTTTTCCAGTGTTTGACCAATCTCACAGTAAAAAAAAAAGGTTTTTCTTGGGTTTAAAAAGGATTTCTTCTCTTCCTGTATGTGCCTGTTGCCTCTGGTTCTGTTGCTATATACTGCTGAAAAGCGTCTGGCTTCTTTACACTCTCATATCAGATATTTATACACATTGATAAGATTCTGCCCCCTCCAGGCCGCCTCTTCTTGAGACTAAACAACCTCAGTTCACTAAAACTCTCTGTGTGACAGATGGTTCAAGCACTTAATCATCTTTGCATGGACTCCTCTCCAGTGAGGCCATGTGTGTCTTGTACTGGGGAGCCCAGAACCAGGGTCCAGCTCAGAGTGACAGAGAACATTTAGCGTGTGCGTTCTGTATGTCTCAGGAGAACCTAAGATAGCTGTGTCAAATTTAAGTCTGTGGAAAGTCACAAAAGATACCTATGCCTGTTTTAAAGTGAGGGAAACTGATCTGTCAAAGAAACAACTTGCATAGTACTGTCAGAAACTACAACTGGGTCTTTGAGTTTTCGGATTTCTGCTGTATGTGGACATAAGGGCTTTCATACTGTTCTTTAAATATTTTCTATTTTTCAGTCTTAAAGCTAAAGCTTCTTTAATTACCAAGGGAAAAGGAAAAAGCCAAGTTTTTTTCAAGGCAGGTAATGGAAAATGTTCACTATTTACAGGAAAATGAATATTTTAGATTTATAGTTTTGCCAGTTTGCCACAGTGCTTTTAAGTTAGCCATCTTGCCTCATCCAGCAACTTCCCCTAGCCATGAGAACAAAGATTTCCTATGATACTTTAAGAAACTTAAAGTTTTGGACTCAGTTTGGTGGACTGAGACTATGATACGTCCTTAGGAACAATACATCTGTCAACTCAGGAGCAGAGGAACAAATAGTGGTTCAGGAGATTGAGGTGCAAAATCGGCAATTTACTCATCTGAAAAAAACCCACTAAACAAAACCAAAAACCCCAACTGCAAAACACAAAAAAGCCCCAATGCTTTGTTGAAAAGAAGGGTATGTCATCGAAGCATAAAAATTACTTCATGAGATCAGTATAATTATTGGGATGACAACTGGAAAACTTTGTTATTACAGTTCTTAGGAAAAAAGTCACCAATACTGTTGGGGAAAGATTTTTAGCTATATTTTATTGGTTAATCAAACAAAAGGAAAGTTGTGGTTTTTATTCCAAATAGTGCACTAGAAACAGTGGGAAACGGACAGAGGGAGAGAAGAAAAATCATAACTAGGAGGAAAGGAGTAGCTTGTGTGGAAGTTAATGAGGCTGAAGAATAGGCAATACTAATAGACAAAAGAATGAGCTTACTGAAGAGGAAGTGTTCGTATTCACAGAATTTCACCTAGAAAGACTTGCTGCCAGAGAGCTAGGAACCAGGACAGGGACAGAAACTGGTACTCAGTGAGGATGAGACAAATGGAAGGATGGGGAAAGGGGGGAACAAGTGAGTTCTTGTTTCATTTCTGTTTTGCTATTCTGCTGTTAACTTTTTCTGTGGCTTAAGATAAGATGCTTAACCTCTGTATGCTCACACACATATAAGGCAGGCATAAAAATAACTGTAAGTTTTTGTGCTAGTTAACGAAGTAATCTTTGTATAATTCTTTACATCCTCACATGAACTGTTCCTTGACCTGGATTTTTGCTACCTTTATCCTTTGAGTAGTTTTCTACAGTGGAGATAGTTCTGCTTCTGCCTGTTTGAATATTGTGAAGCAACATGCTCTCCAATGCAAAAGAGGTTATCAGGACCTGTAGGTACATAATGGAAACAGTGTATAGATTAGTAATAATCTTTCAGAACATGACACAAAGCTTTAAACTCACCCAAAAAGTACCTTTTGCCATTTGGTAGCATGCAATATATAGTGTACTTTTGTGACTGAAGCCTCATGTTATCTTGAAAGAAAATATTAGCTCGTTAAATATTTGTGATAAAATTTAAGTGTTTCAGGCTTAAGTACCTTTTAGGTGGAAATCTTTCTGCATTATGGTCCTGTAATATTACTTAAGTTCGGACAAATCTGGTGGTAAGATTGGAAGTCAGACAGTTTCTAGGACACCACAAATAGGAAGAGATAGAAATCTTCTATTTTACGAAGTCAGCTCAGTTGTTGAAGTCCTATAAGAATACAAATAGAAAAGTATCAGGAAGGCGATTTTTGACCAATATCGTCTATATAATGACAGCTAGCTCTTGATTAGGGAAAGAAAAGTACGTGAACACTCAGAAATATTTTTCATTAACATGGCCTCCTTGCTTCCTGAAGTCAGCAGCATAGTTGTGTCAGTGTGTTTGTGATACCAACACATTAAACTGGTTATGTTTAAACTTTAATAATCACAAATGTAATGGTAGTACTAAAAGCATCTGATAATTTCAAAAAGTTTGCCCACAAATATGAAACACGAGTTTTTACTGTTTGATACACAGAAAGGAAACATCTCAATTTATTACCGTTTTCCTTAAAAGCATTAATTTTGATCCAGATGGGAAGACTACCTTTAAATGTGGCAGATTCTGGAAAAAACCCATTTTTTAAATGAGATGAATGCATTTAGTCCGTATTATTTCTTTTTTCCATTGCAGTCTTTGTCATAAGAATCATTTCATGTTGTACCATTTCCTGCGCTCCTTACAACCTTTGTCACATGAATAAGATATCAGAACGCTAATGACTAATATACAGTATTCTGTGTCTGCTGATACTATACTGTACTACTGTGACCTTTGCAATATTATGTATTCTGATTGGCTGTCCATTTCACCTCTTCCCCACAAGTTAATAAGGCTGTAAAAAGGAGAGAACTCGAAATGGCCAGCCAGTCAAATTACAGAATATTGAAAAGGTCAGAGCAGTACAGCACACAGAAAAAAATTACGGAATATATGAGGCATTAAAATTCTTGGGACAATGATTATAACAAGAATGGAAAAGGATACCCATTTATGTTATTTCAATCTAGTGAACCCCATAGGATGATGGACCCAGGACAGCAGTAATTTATGCACCACTGAGCCACAGGAGCTTTATTCACCTATTTACAGGGGTACTCAGTAACAGGAATGCATGTCTGCTTGGGAGCCCTCTTCAAAGTGTCCACCCGAAAACAGTGAACCTTCAAACACACATACCAGCTAGAGTACTGTGTGAAGCTTAGCACTTTTAAACAATGATTTTGAAGGGAATTTGTATTTGTGTATCTTTTTAATGTAAGCAAGTTTCATTACTTGATTTTGTTTCACGTATACATAGTTTTAAAGTATGCACATGGATATTCTTTAGCCTTAATTTCTTCATTTGGTTAATGTTGTCTGGAAGTCTGAGTTGCTTTCGTCTGCTATAAACCAGGAATAAACTGGGGACAGCACAGCTTTTTCTTAAATACCAGGCTTAACCAAAGAAGTCCCTCAGAAATACTGGGGGAAATACAGAGCACCATATGAGCAGGAAGGCTAGTAAAAGAACAAAACCATCATGATGCAAAAATATGGAAAGATTAAAGAGCATGGGGAAGATTTCATGCCTGCATAGGGTTTAGTCTTTTTGGAGCGGTTATAGGAGATGGTGGCTCTGAGCCTGCTTCCATCTGAATTCATCTTTTGGTAAGGGTGTTTGTGTGTCTAAGTGTTGAAGGGTATGGTAAGCCAGTTCTAGGAGTTTGTTTTCTGCTTCCCTAGCTCCTAGGGGCTTCCCTAGGTTGTTCACATTAGCTGTGTCTTGAGGGAATCTTGCTTGTTGGAGCACTAGTGACTGTTCGTGGCAGGAGTTACGAGGCAGAAATGTGCAGGAACAAGGAGGTATTCTGGTAGAAACCACTTGTCTGAGGTAAAACAACGTCCCTTAGGATTTTGCCATTGTCTGAGGCAGCTGCTGTTTAGGTCTGCAGCAAACTTGCCTGTAGGCTACGGTAGGAACTGTGAGCAGGATGGAGAGAAAAACACACATGAAAAATGGAAGAAGGGAGGCCTCATCCACTTATACTCACAAATAGGGTCCACACTGGAGCAGTCTAGACAGGAATGGCACAGAGCGATATGACAGGGCTATCGCTGTATCGCTTTCTGTCAGGCTGAACCTACGTGTCTGCATTTTCCAGCCCACTGAAAGCAAAGTTTAAGCAGTGAGAAGTGGCAAAGCTGCATATTGCAAGTCGTCCCCAGCAAGACCTGCATTTTAAAAATGTTCCTCTAATATTTTACTTGCCAGTAGCACTAAGTTGCTTGGCTGGCAGCCGGTATTAAACACTTTTTGTCCGTGTAAAATTCAGGTTAGGAAACTTGCAAGTGCTTCTCAGCTTTTTATTAGAAGCAATGAAAAATTCTGAACTGCTGTGTTGTCTGACTCATTGTAAATTTGCAAGTTCATTTTTGAGCTGAATAAAATGGTTATATAATTACATACTTCTCCTAATTATTGAGTAATTATATACTTCTTATAATTGCCGAGTAATCACTCTGCTATAACTAGAATTTAATGTTACAACTAATTGTATAATTACTGTATATTAATGTTGTTATCCAGGCAACTTGGAATAGAGTGTTATCCATTTAATTCCTTCTCTGTTACTCAAAACTGTGTTTTAAAAAATATAGTATAGTTAGCCATTAGAAGAAAGATTAATATTGGAATAAAAATATCAGCAGAGGAAGTGCATGCTTTCATTCTGGGCTCAAGTGGATAGGAGCAAAAAATTCACATGTTAAAACTGCACTGTAGATAGAAAAAGTTGAATTTTCCCATGAACTGATCACAAAAATTGCTGTTAGGGAGTCTAGTTTTATGCTTGAGGTTTGAATCTATCCTATGGGCCTTGATCTGTCAACACTGGATTTTTAAATTTTCCTACACATTGTAGGTGAAACATTTTAAAAATGCATCTTTTTTCACAGCCAGCCGAGTCCTTAAGTGTTTCACATCACTAGGACCTTTAGAATGTATATGTCACTTGGCCATTTCTAATGCCTGTATTGTTGTTCATAAAACAATGGGTACATATATAACGATCTTGTGTTGTTGGGTGGGTGTTCCAAATAGTAAGTCACAGACTACTTGGTGGTGCACAGAAAAACTCTGATAGATAGTGGGAGAAATGTCCTTTGTTGGATTATATCTACTCCCAAATCACACACAAGGACAGTTTCACAAAGGAGGGTTTGATAATACTATTTAAGAGCTGAGATCGAGTAATGCAGATGCATTTTTCTAGTGCCGGCCTGAGTAATGTCGGACAAAATAAGTTTGCTTCTGCAGAATTGGTATGTCTGTATGTGGAATGTGTAAAACGTGGTGGTTGTTCTTGCATGATAAGAAGCTTTGTCTCTATTGCTGTTTATAAAATGGGATCTTTCAGGCTAATGTAAAATTCAGTGAAATCCAAAATAAATCCATCAGGATTCATGAAATTATTCTACATTCACGCTACTGTAGTCTGTTCAGGCCATCTGGGGCTGTGGCATGGTGTATTGCAGGTAGAATTTGAGCAATGAGGGACTAGACTATTAGGCAGATTTATAAAAAGAGTTTTATAAAACTCTCTCCCTCCCCAAAAGCTCAGAAAGTAAGTTTGACATATCATATTCCAGCAGAATAAATGAAAACACCCTTTGTGTAGCTCTGTGAACATCAAAATAATGGAATGGCTTGGACTTGTACATAAGTAAATCACAGATTGTTTATAGGAATCACAAAATTAGAGGGAAGTCCAGATCACTCATTCATAGTAAAATGTGATGTGGGCATGACTGAAACGTACTGCATATGAGTGTTAATGCAAGTCATAGAAATATGGAAAATTTGAAAAACTGTTTCAGGTTTAATAATATTTCAGTTTTAACAGTTCATTTGAAACTTGCATAAAAATGAGTAAACCTACTGAGTAACACTTAAAAGATGATTAAAAGAGAGTTTCTAGGGTTTTTTTTAATTCTTAGATTTTGTAGAGGACTCAGATGTGAGTATTCAATCTTCTGCCTATGACAATGCCTTAATTTAAGATATTTTTAATAGTTATATTCTATTTAATCTCATTCTCATACCTGTAGTCTCAGACTTAGGTGATTCTGCTGTTGTTTGTAATGCAGAATTTCCGTTGACATCAGTGAGAACTCTTCACGGAATTATGAAAAGTAGTAATAATATCAATCATTTATATACCACTTTATATGTTCAAAATATTGGATAATCTTTAAATGAGCTCAGCTTTGCTCTCAGATATGTGAGATCTTCACTGAGTCAAAACAAATTGTTACTTGATATACATTTTTTTTTTATTTTCCAGTCTTATTCAGTAGGTATTTTGGAAAGGCTTATTTTGTTAATTTTATGGGGTAGAATATTGTCTTATCTTAAGTTTGAGATCTTAAAAGGGTCGTAAAGGAAATGTGGATGGATATGGTGTCCTCTGATGATTTCAACTGATAGACCAAATACTTGTATTATCCTTGTATTATCTTTGAGAGGACTGGAGGCCATGCTGGAAAGCATGTGTTTCTTACTGCATATGACTCATTCTTATATGTGCAATAGAGTTAGCTTATAAACTCTTAAGATAAGTGTTTTTCTAGTGAATTCAAGAAGTTTTACCAGTTTTTTATAGGCAGAAAAATTAACGTTAATGTTTTAAATTTGCAGTTATCACACAACTAAAACATGAGTAATTTCTGAAAATTGGCCTCTGTTTGCAGTGTATAGCAGTCAGCTTTTCAACTGCATGGTTTGGTTCATTTATTTTTGATAATGTTATTGATATGTTATTGATATCAATGGCAGCTTTTCTTTTGAGTAGAAATAAAACTTGGTTCACAAAGACAGCAAATTGTAGCAGATGCAAGGTCTAACATTTGTTCTCCTCCCCCTCCCCCCTTCTTTTTTTGTAACAGCTAACACTAATTATTCTATTGTAAATGGTACTCGGATGTTATGCAACAGCAACGAATCCAATGTATGGGTGCCCATTAAAGGACTGATTCCATTTTCTAACTACACAGTACAAGTGAATGCTTCCAACAGTCAGGGCAGCTTGATAAGCGACGCTGTAACAATAGCCATGCCTCCAGGAGGTAAGTGGGGAAAAAATACTTTTTCTGTGCATGTAACAATTACACAAATACTCTGTTGAACAAAACATTATTTATCATTGCAACCGAGGACTGGAAGTTCAGAAGAATATGTTTGCATTAGTAGTTCTTACAAAATTGTCCTTTTTGGCTTCTAATTTGTCACATTGCTCAATTTAAGAACTAGAGAATGAAAACAGGTAATTGTATAGATAACATTATGTAGGTGAGAAGTGCATTATAAACTTTAATTTTTTTTTCTGTGAATGGTGTTGTATTCTATCATGGACAGCTAATCTACTCTAAGAATATAGAGAGACTCACCTGCATTTTGTAATCTGTTTTAGAATAAAAGTTAAGTGCTGGGAAAGAGCCCTTTCTGGCTAGACTCAGATAATTTATTTAATAATAGTAATATAAACCACTGGGAATATATTGAGCTAGAATCCACAAACTGATGTAGCTGTAAGAAAATAAATTGTCATGTGCTGATTTACAGTGAAGGAGACGCTAAGCCACTTTGGATGTTATGTTCATGGAAATTTTAAATAAGAGAATTGAGCAAATACTCCCTAAACACTGCGAATGTTTGGGTGTTGTGTTTTTTTTTTTTTTTAAATGCGTTCCTTTTGCATTCTCTTTTTATGGACATCCTAGTGAATTCGTTGACTAAGTGCCAGTGGAAACAATGCATTTAAGGCAACTTTGAATTCTAAAGTGAGAGCCCAACAAAACTTGGTGTGAGAGATGTGTAGGTCTGGTGAGCAGGAATAGTGTAGAGTGATATACATATTATTTGAAAGTAAAAAAACCCAAAGAAAAATAAACAAACAAAACAAAACACCTTAAAAAAAGACCATAAACCTTATGGCTCAAAAGTACAATTACACTTGGAATGGTTTGCTTGCAAACAGATGGATTGGGTTTGTGGCCAAACCAACAGAACGACTTCTGAAAAGCAAATAAATAAAATGCAGAGTTTGTGTGACAGATTACTAAGCAAGAAGAAAAAGGTAAATTTCCAGCACATTTTATACTTTTCCAATCTCATTGCAAAATTATACCTAACGTTAATAAATATACATTATCACATAATAATAAAACAGTGTCTCAGTTTTACTGCTTACTGAAGATTAAGCAGTAAAATACTGATATTTCTAATCCCAGTGCCACACTTCAATTTTGCGTGCAGAAATAGCAAAATTTGGTAGGGAAAATTTTACCAAATAGGAAGGTAAAGGATGTTTAAATATAGGCAAGGATGTGCCTGAGTTTATGACAGCCATTAAGATACAGTTTCTTTCATCATTAGGTTGTTGTTGATTACAATTAGAAAACTTATAGCTTTGAAATTATCTTTTTTATGACCTTGTGGTAGTTTAAAAGCAATACCTCATTGATTAAATAGGTTTTAGTTCATGCTTCCTTTTAGTTAATGATCTGAAAACATATTATCCTGATTTACACATAAAATCATGCTGAAAAGCATGTGGCATTCAGTAGGATATGTGTGTTTAAGTAGAATTAAATTAGCAGTGAGAGTTATTAAAGATATCTTCCATACTATTGTCCAGTGGACTGTGATCTGTAGTGAAATGAATAATAAATGAAGCAGTACATATGAGAGAAGTGCTCTCACACACGCTATATTCTCACTCTGTGTGTATATACATGCAGACGCACACGTGTATATCTAGAACAGTGTATGTTTACTTTACTACAATATTTACTATAATGACTCTTTGAGTGCCATACAATTCCATTGCATGCTAAATTATGAGTATAATGGTAATTTTACAGTGGGCTGTATTCAGTGCCTTTGCTAAGAAACACTTTCTAAATCATTAAATGAAATCCAGATCCTACTAAAATCAGAAGGAATTTTATTTTTTACTTCAGTGGCCAAGATTTCACTTTGACAGAAGTTTTGTTTGATCAAAGGAGTCTCATTATATATAAAATCACAGGCTTTTAATAAGTGTTACAATGTAGCAGTCTCTTTTCAAGGATAACAAAAAAAGCTGTTTAAAAATTTGCACTGTGGGGAGTACTTCATGGAGCCTGATGGAAGATCATATAAAAGGGAGAGTGATAGAGGACAAAGGAGAATTCCCTTTTGAAGTTGCTGAAGATCACTGTTTTTCAATTATGATACAAATTTTCTTCTAACATGCATACCTTTTGTTTCATTTTTTATTTAAAATGTATTGCACATAATATAAAGCACACCAAATCCTTAGTGTTACCTGATTAAATATATCTTAATTTCTCATCAAACTGATTTGCCATGCTTAAAGTCAACACTTAAAAACAATAATCTTAGAAATAAGGAATATATTTTATCTAAGCTCTTGACTAAAATTGCAGTGCAGGTTCAAGAGTTCTTAGAAAGATTAAAAAAATAAAAACCGAATCCAAATGTTAATCCATAAATATGAAACTTTCTTTTGACCCCTACCCTGTAGTGGTCTGGAGTTACTAATGGGGTTAGGATTTCAACTCTTAATGGGACTTGGTGCATTAGTGTTTTGTATGCATGGAATTCAGCATTCAGTTTAATAAGTGGTTGACATTGGTGATGTCCCTTAATTTGCTTAAATCTAATTGGCTCTTTTATCAGTCAAACCTGTATGGATTGGCAATTGATCAGAAAGGGTCAGCCATGACTCTGCATGTACTTAAATGCTGGAACCACCAGTTAAAGTCACTGTTGCATAATAAGAAGCTGAAACCATGAGAACAAATGATCTCCAGTTGGAAAGCAAAAGAAAGCGAAGAAGTTTTTCAGGATGTTCAAGTTCAGAACAAAGGCATTATGGAGTATATAAATTTTAAATACACTGCTTTTTGCCTCAAGACTTAAAGCTTTTTTTTTCCAGATGAACTGAAATCTTGTCTGAAACTGTCTTTGTTACATCAAAGAACTGCATAGAAAGCTAAAAGAGATGGAAGAAGCATAAAAGGGCATAGTTTAAAATGATTAGTGACAAATTTCATACTGCAGAGGTAGAAGTAAATTTTTTTGAGTTTTATATTTTTTCCAAAAAGAATTAATTTGTTCTATTTATCTTGTCCTAAGCTACTTTAGTAAAAGTTGTAAAAAATAATACAGTACGCAGTGCTTCACATTAATTTGAGGATGCCAGCCAGTAAAAGATCTGGAGAACAAATTGGTTTAGAATTAATTTAATTAGGTAAATGAATTGAAATGATACAGTGGATGTAAAACTGCAAAAATCTGGGAGAAAATCTTCTGTGCGGAGTCCTTGGTTATATATTTTTCTTCTTAATGAGTGCTATTTCTTATGCAGTGGCCCATAGAAGACCCCATTAATTTAGGATTGCTTTGTAATAAGGGATGGTAAGCTAACAGAAAAGAAAGTTGCGATCACTACTGGTAATGGCTTATGGTCTGGTTAAATCCATTTGCTCCCTGCCTGTGGCCACAAAAGCCCTCTTATGGAAGGGAATTTGAAGTCCTGTATGCAGAAGGGAAGAAGACAAATTATGTTGAAAATATAGATGCATAGAGAGACAGGCTGCTGATCTGATGGGAAGTAGGAAGGTGGAGGCTCAATCATCCCCTCCAAAGCACAGAAAAGGACTGGATTCCCAAATCATGGCAAGAGGTATGAAAGTTGTTGTGGATGGTAATTCTGTATCACAGTGCTGAGTTGTCTCTGTGTGGTTACTTGTGCTGGGGATTACAAACCATTAACTGGGTACTGATTTATCTGTGGAAAAGAGCCTCAAAGAATTCATATGTATTCCCTATGTAATACATACATAAAAGGGAAGATACTCTGGAAAAAAAAAAAATTGCCTAAGCAGCGAAGTGTCTCTTTAATCTCTGCCATAATATATGGAGTATGTTGATTGTTTATATGCTCTGTCTGATTTACACAACACAGGAATGTCTAGCTGTGAAAGATGTTGTCAGATTTTGTCTTGGTTTCTTAAGCACCTGCCCTTTGGTTGTCCCTCATGTTCGGGATGCTGCCTGACTCTGCCTACAAGCTTGGGCTAGTTCTCAGCAGCAAAAAGTGAGCCTAGTTGTAGCTGTTGATGTTTGTTCAACATCTGCAGAGGATGGTGTCCTGCAGCCAGAGGATTTCAGCCACTGTTAGTTTAGGTAGCAACACCTCTGAGACTGGATATTGAACCACATCATAGGATCATTGGTCTAATTATGCAAACAAATAAGAACCACTTCATGCAACTTATATTCACATCTGAAAGCATTTGCTCGTGCAAGTTGATCGCTGAAACCAACAGTCCTCCTTAGATGAATAAATATCCAGTAAACAAAGGTAACTGATGCTGTTAGACCAGAATTATTTAGGAAGAAATATCAAATCTGAATATGCTGGAATTTTGCCTGTGAGACAGGTTTGTTTTTCCATGATGCTCAGTATCACATTAGGACTCACACCATAAACCTTGTTTTAAATTTACTTTACTTTAAATTTCAGGTATTTCTGAGACATTAGTTGTCTTCCTCATGTCTCTCCTTTTTTTCTATTCTTTCTTTCTTTTTTTTTTTTTTTTCTGTAGACTTAGCCTAAAAGCCAACAGGATTCTTTTTTTATTCTCTATCTTGATTTTTTTCTTCTTTCTTTTCCTCGTATATTCTCTTGTGTCCCTTCTAGTAAAAACAGAATTTAAAAATTGAAAAAAAATAAATGCAAGGTAGTTTAGAAAGAAAAAGCTTCTGGCATCTTTCTATTTTATTCGTTGTGAAAAAAATATATTAAAAAAATACAAATTCTGAAAGATTTGCATGATAACTCTATAACTTGAAAATAATATAATCTCCGATTTTGAGGAAGAACAGGAAATGTTTTAAGCAAAACTGTTGCAAAGAAGTTGACAGGGATGGGGAGTGTTAACAGAAAGTTCTTAATGAAAAATGGGAACCATATTTTTCTAGAGGTAGTTTGAGGAGGGAGCAGAATGGAGGAGGGAGAGGGAAAGAGCTCTCCAATGTCTCTCATCAATGACCTAGCTAATTAAAGAGTGTCAGTGGCAAGCTGTGTAAATTGTCCGTTCCATTTCCTTTTGTCCAGAAAGATGATTTCTTGGGGATATAAGGGTAGGATTGCAAAAGTACCTGTGTGGAAAACTGGGAGTTGTTCTAATGAAACAATGATTCTTCTCTAACCTCTACAGCATTGAACTGATTGTCATTTTCATTAGTTCTACTTTCTTCCTTTATTTCCCTCTCATAGTCTGTTCAGCACATCTTACAGCGAGCTCATATTGTGTCTATTCTTGGGTTTGGGTGGCTGTTTTGGGTGGTGAGAGAAGAGAGAACTAAGTCTCATTCCTGAAAAGTTATGTCTTCAGACTCTGTCAATGGGAGGCACAGAGGTGCCCACTTTACTGCTCACATTCCTAAATTGCAGCCAGTTGGGGCTCAACCTCACTTCACAAATAAAGGACCATCTCAAGGTTGCTTTACATTGAACCTTAGGGTAAGTCCCTGCTCATAAAACTGGAGAGTGCCGGAAGGCAATGACACTCCACCTATGTCTTTTTTTTCTGATTGCCTCTTTCCCTTTGCCTCTGCACCCTGTCCTTTTGGGGCTAGGTAGATGTCCCATAGTTAGAGCTATGCTGTTTCCGTGCTCCAGACATAGGACACCTGTATTTCTTAGCTCTTAGGTTGCTTTCTGTCTTCTGGAGCTGCATGAAACACTTAGGGCAAGAAGATCAAAACTGCAATTTTAGTTACCTAGAAGAACATGGATGTTTTTGCTTGATTGGGCAGTGCCAGATGAGAAAGGGAGAACTGTGCAACACCTCGAAATAGCCAATTGATGATCTATAAGCAGGCAATTAACCTCATTGCAGAGGTGTCACTCCAGGTCTTTCCAAAACCTTAGCCTTAGCATAAGGTCCAGGTGGTACTTAAGATCTCTTGGAAGACATATGCAGTAGAACAGATTTCATGCTGGAAAACTGCAGCTTGATTGTACTTTTGAAAAACAGAAGAATATATAAAAGTGGGAAAAATTCCACAGCTGCTGTGGAATTTAGCAACAGATCATTATTTAAAATGATTACCTACCATCACATAAACCTATTTTGGACCAATTTCAGTTGTATATAAAAAAGGAAACAATTTAGATGAAGTATGCAATTTTTATATAATCTTAAACTTATTAATGGTTGGGGTTTGGTTGTTTTGGTTTTTTTTTTTCATTCTGTGTAAATCTGAACTAGACTGTTCAGTAGTCTAATTAAACGTTCTTTAAGTGATAAATTAGGTTTTTCTGTTGAAGGAATCCTACAATAAAGTGACATTGAAATTCCTATTAAAAACATACAGAAGACATTTGAAAAGTCACAGCATGAATTTTGTCTTTTAAATGATTTTCCAGATATATGCAAGTATTAGGAATTGGATCAATTTTTCTGTTATTTTGCTACTATGATTTGCACTGCTTGTCTAAAAAGCTCACTTTATTATATTTATTATTGTCAACTCCTACCTCCTATAGTTTCCAGAATAAAATGGCATTTTCATTAACTGTCAGCAAAGGCAAATGTCTGTGAGTTGGTGTTGGGGGCTATTTTTGTCATTTCATTCTGTATTTTCTGCAATTGAAGCATCTAAATTATGGAAGTTAGCCTGCTGATTATAAAGCACTTGAGTAAAATGGCAAGGGCTTTTTTGAGCTACTTTGCACAGTTGAGGAAGCTTTGAAGTTCCTCTGTTTGCAATGAACTCTGTAAGCCTCCAGCAAAGCTCTGTCACCCTGTTACATATTTGTCACATTTCCTTATTTTAAAAAAAAAAACAAAACCAAAAACCAAAAAAAAGCTTAAGAGGGGAAAAATTAAGGATCTCTTAAGATCTTGCTGAGGATGAAATGTAGAGGGGAAAAAAATCACTGTTCTTTTCCTCTCTTTAGATGGGGACAAAACCAGAGATGATCTTTCTTAAACATCATGGCCATAAAAGTGCTTTTGCTTTTCTGGCTGGTTTCCTTATGGTTAAAAATAACTCATATTAACTCCTGTTTGGGAGTTTTCTGTGTAGTTTGGAAGTAGACCTGAAATTTAGTCTAAAAAATCTTGAACTTTGTATCTGAATTCCTAAAACACTTTGCAGAATTAAAATATTTTTCCTCCATATGTTTGAATTATTTGTTCTGGTGGTGATTTAAGTTTGACTTTTCCCTACTTTTTCCTAGTTTAATGCTCCTCGTGTAACATCTGTGCAGTTATCTTTGAGCAAGTTGACTAAGGAGAAACAAGCTTCTCTATAAAGCCAGAAAGGGAGAGAAAAAGGAAGTTGAGTAAGAATCAGTCATTAGAGTCACTATTTCTCCTCTGGTGTCCCTATAATGCAGTGTTGTTGTATGCTACCCTCTTTCTTACAACAAAGACGCCTTTAAGAGTCTATAGTTTTTAGTGATTCCTGATATTATACAGTTTTTCCTCACTGTGCATTTCTCTCTGAACATTTATTTTTGTGTCTGCATGCACATGCAGGTGTGCACACACACAGATATGTGTAGGATATACTAGTATATGCATGTTCATGCATACATGCTGGATTTTTGTCTTTTTTCCTTTGGATCTGTTTGCAAGTCTTATTTATTCTTCTGACAAAGAAATAATACGCTCTTAGATTAATTCTAGGTTAGCAAAATAAGAGTATTCACGTATTTCCTGTTATGGTGCGATACATCCAGTATTGAATTGTACTAATTCTTACTATTTATATACTGACATATTTACTTTTATGATTTTTATAAATATTCACTAATTCAGCTTTCCAGTAGGCTTCTGAAGTGACTGACGATTCTTATTTCCATTTTACAGATAGACAGGCATTTGTTAGCAAGGGAAGGTAAAAGAGATTTTTATATTCATCCTCATGCTGAAAAGTATAATATACATGTCAGAAGGTTTGTCAGCCTCTCTTCTTGTCCCTCGGCTTAAACTGGGGGATTGCCTCTCCATGGAAGGTGTCGCCATAGTTGTGTCGCCATGCGGCCACTGTGTACATATAAAATATGTGAATTGAGGTTGGCTGATTTTAGATTGTCTAAACAGCTCTGATAGAACACATAGAAAGAAAAGAAGTTGAATGAGTGAAGAGATGGCATTATATAAATGAGGAGTACTTCTCTTTTCTCTGTCTTTCCTTCCGCTGAAATTGTGAGTGTTCTTACATACTAAGAAGCCTATTTGAGAGAGTTATTCGTAACAAATTGATAACGTTGTTCAAAAAATTCAACAGGATGTTCCTGACAGTTGTAATCTGAATTAAGCAGCTCTAAATTTTTTGTGATTGATATTTAGACTTTTCCGTCTGTGTTTTATAAAATGAATAAAGGAGTGGAAGTTTTCACTGCCTCTTTATTTTTTGCAAAAGGTTGAAGAAAATCTGTAATGTAGAGGATAAGTATTTCCAAGGTATTTCCTTTACCTCAACATACAGTGAATTGTATATGCAGATTGGAGTAAACGCTGTGACATGTCGTGTGGCATATAAGGCAAAACACAGTCAGGCCTGGCTTGGGTTTGAATAAAATGTGATGATGTTACTATGTCTTTTAATCAATTAGGCTACCCAATTTTTAAGAAGACAGTAGCGAAGGTCTTTTCAGTAAAAATACTTGGGAACAGACCATTCATTGTTGTATATTGACACACTTCCACCAGTTCCAGTGGATTTATGTGAGGAAATGAAGCCAAGAGTTAATTCGTATAAATGGTTTATTTGTTAAAACTATCTAGAACAGGACATTAACTGATGAGTAGCTACTTAATAACACTGTATGAACATTCCAATGTGGATAGATCGGGTATAAAGGGTTGTAATCCTTTTACCTTATTCATCAGATAAGTCAACTGTATATTTTGCATGGATTATTTCCATGTGTGAATAGGCTTGTCCGAATTGCTTTTTATTCACCTTAAATATTAAATATTTTGCTTCAGTGGATAACACCTGGATCATATTTCTGTCACTTGAAATGCTATTTTTAGTGGGGGACCAAACCGTAAAAACAGTTAGGGATTTTTACCACAGTTAGGTGGAACAGAGGTGTCACCTTTCATATTGTGTCATAGCTTATCTCTGTTAGAGCTCTGGCTGAAAAAAGGAGATCTGGATTATTCATCCAGAGTGAGTAACATTCCCATTTCCCACTTGCTGGGCAGTGTGTTAATCTCTGGCTTCATAAGCAAGAAAAGCAAAATACTGCCTTGTTGAAACTCTACTGCTGGGGACGGGAGGGGGGAAGTCTTATTTAATTGGGGAGAAGACAGAGCAGCTACTGTTGAACCCAGGGCAACAGAAACTTCCCTGGGCAGGTTGAGGCACTGTATGTGTCAGCAGCAAAGTAGGCAAGAGGAGCAGGTCCTGAGTTCTGGATATATGTTGTTCATCAGTGCCAATACTCAGCATGAGCATCAGAATGTAGTCCTGTTGCTATTTTCTAATACAGCTTAATTTATTGATACTGCAGCTGTTGAACTAGACTGTAACTTGAAGTGACAGCCGTAGCATTGCAGTTTGCAATTTTGAGAAGCGATAAGAATTCTTGTTTACTCGGTAAATGTGATAGTTTGGATTTGTCATTCTCGGCCTCATGTGTTACATAAGAGAATAATATACAGTGTTTTGTTGTTATTTTCCTAATTATAATAGTTTTACTTCCAGAACTAAATTTTTGATTCCACTCTTTGCCATTGTGCAGATTACTCCCCTGAGAGTTTTGCGTGTTGATCAATGGCAGGATTTGGTTATACAGGAAAAAACACTCCGTACTGTTAGCGATGACAGATACAATTAAATTAGTTCTCTGCAGTGTGCTTTGTACACAGATTTTCCCCATTAATATTGATGGACTTTAGAGTCACAAGCACATGTTGGGAGAGGAGCAAACCCCTGAATTTTGCTCTTTGTGGAGCTGACTATATCACTCTATGTCTAAATGTAAGGAAAGCCGCTGACAGTTTTGATATATTAAATTATAACTGAGAACTAATTCAAGGATCAAAGATGCTCTTTGGGAGAGATCACTTTACTGGTAGGAAAAATCATTACCTTTTTTGCCAGTCTCATATATTTGTACTGCGTGTCTTGGAAATATCATTCCCTACAGTTTCTGAATCTTGATGTTTAATTTAACACAAAGGTCTTTGAGCAGCACAATGGGAGGGGGGCTTCTGCTAGTAAAACCTCGTAGAAGGAAATTGAAATGTACATGTTTTTTCTCATTTATCAAAGAAGTGCAAAAATCTAAACTGACGTTTTATATCAAATGAATTATGAACTGTGTACTTTGTACCTAAGGGAACAACAACTAAATTAGACTTTTGTTAAAAAGAGAGAGAGAGGAAAAAATAGGCTTTTAATAAAATATACAGTCATTTTTGGTATTTTGTCTGAACCTGACATATGCTGTACTTCGGAGAAGAAAACTAGAGCATATAGGCAGGCTACTTCAAAGGGTATATGCTATGAATGCCTTTGAGTGAATTGAGAAGCAGGTTAAGGTAACACACAAACCAGAGTTTCTACTTAATAAGTATTGTTGCTTTGATATTTTTGTTTTCAGCCTTGTCCAGCTCAGCTGAACAGAAAAAGATAATTTGCTTTTTAATAGCTTGAAGACTGGAGCAAAGTAGTAAATTATATTTTTTTTAAAACTTCCATTTGGGAGAGTACAGTTGCTACTGAAAAAGACTTCCAGGGAGCAAAATTTTAGCAGTCACTTGATTGAACTATGAGGTAAATTTTCAAAGAAGGAATAAGAGAAAGAGGCAATCAGAAGAAAGGGCATGACTACCACTGTCATTAGGTGAACAACACTTCTTGTAAGCAAATAGGAGACTCCCAGTCTGTGAAGTTAAGAGTTTGTAACATTTATGACTTTTTGTACATTCCCATTTTCTGAATTTCCATCACAGTTTTCAGTGGGAATATATTTATTTGAATGCACTGACATAGGAGACACTTTGATATTGTTGTGATAAGCACCTACACCTTAGAGAAAATGGGAGATGAGAAGATAAAATTCCACGTTTTCTTTGTCAACATATTCCCTAGTGCACTCCTGTAGTGCTTTTTGATATATGAACAAAATATCCAAGAACTAGTTGCTTTTCTTTTATGTCATATACATATATTTCATAAAGATATATTTCAAAACATTAGGTAAGCTAGAATATACAAAAGCTTTTGGAAACTCTGCAAGCTCCTTGCAGAAAACAATGGTGTATAAACAGAGGTTGTGGGACTATCATACCATGAACACATCACAAAATCTGAAACACAATGAGACCAGCTATGTTTGTAGCTTTAGTATTGTTTTATATCGTTACCATTAGGAGACTAGAACCGAGACCAAACCTGTAATTTTGGCATTGAGTTACATTAATGACGGCACATCCTCAGCTGAGATGTCCAAATGTACTCACACCCAAGGAGGCAGTGCCTTGGTCTTTCCAACCTTGCAATTCCCAGGAATGGTAAAGTCATCTTGTCCTTTCATATGTGAATCTTCTTTGAAGAATGGTTTATTGATTGGTATAAACAAATGGGTATTTTTAGTTAAAAGGTGTTTGTTGTTTGTTTTTCCTCATTTATAGCCAAGATTTTACTTTTATTATTCAACAATACTGATTTTCTTTTTCTAAATGTTCTATTTATAGATCATAGTCCTATATAGTATTTGTATATCTATGTATATATGAATAGTATAGTTTCAAACCGACATATAAATGCCACTGGAAATGTGGCAGTGTACATGAACATTTTTCTGTTACAGAAGGGGAAAGAGAAGAGGTTGAAGCCCGGGAGAGATGCAGTGGTTTGGCAGAGCCACGACACGGAGCTGGTCCCCTCCAGGCATGTCAGAGAGTCAGACTTTCTGCTCGTGCTGCCTGTGGAGGAGATGAGAGGGATGGGGACAACAACTGTAGGTGGGAAGAATCACTTTCTTCTTTCTCAGCAGCTGCCTCCAATTTTCCCTATAAAAAGACATTGACAAGGAGACAAGGGGTTTTTTTAATTTCCACTTATGGCATAAAGAAGCTAATTAGCAGCTGTGAACCAAATCCATCTCTGTGTTGCCTGGATTACTAGGTGCAGAAACTTTGAGGAAACCTCTTTTCCTCCTCTTTCTACAGATTAGGAAAGAATTTGAAGGAGGGAAATGTCTGTTGTAGCTTCAGTTGTTTCATGGCCAAAAGGTAGTCCCAGTGACCTGGATCTCGCAGATAGCTGTAGGACATTGAAGATACATTAAGACTGCACCGCCCACTGTGTTATAGTGGCTCCCTAACATCAGTGATCTGTCATTTTGTCAGATCTGTCT
Organism: Chionis minor; assembly: GCA_013398295.1. Taxonomy (NCBI): domain Eukaryota; kingdom Metazoa; phylum Chordata; class Aves; order Charadriiformes; family Chionidae; genus Chionis; species Chionis minor. The sequence continues at coordinate 896,713 of VZSF01001826.1, forward strand.
TCTATTTATGGACACTCTCAAGCTTGGATTCCATCAAAAATAGTAGCATTTCACACCATCCTATATGTACTGCAGACAAATTTATGTATTAAAAATCCATAGGTAATCTTATTGCAGGTCTAATTTATTTGCAAGCCTGCATTGTTCTCCAGTAATTTAGGGATGTATAAAATGATGCTTCTGTCAAAATACATGTCAACTGGTAAAACTTTAGTTTTCTGACAGCGAAGCAGACTGTTCCGTGAGTAACCGTCCACTGGCACATTCATACTGCAAGAGTGCATATAATGCTAACATTTGAACTGGGAGGCTTCTTATTTAACAAGAACATTCACATCTTTTCTAATATCTCACTTCCTTTAGCATTCAGTTAGGTTGCTATATTTTCTTAGTTTCTTTTGCCACATTGAGTAGAGATGTAGCAACAATCATTTGCAGAAACCACGTCCACTTGTTCAAGTAGAATGCTGCTTTCTGGTTTTGAATATCCTATGTCCTCCTTTTGCTTTCAGTCATAGAATAAAACAATATTAAAAATTAATTTTCAGCAGCTTATGCCTCGGACTGAGACGTGTGCTTCTTATAACACCACCACCTCTGTGCCTCTTCCTTTGTTTCTTTTTCTATGATGTTAAAGTCTCCTTCATTGAATTATTAGGCTGAAAAAGAGTTCATCGGGAAATCAATTAGTTGCATCTTCTTTCCTCAAAACCATAAGTTGTCTCATTTCTGGTAAAATGTTTAGTCTGATGGAGATTCGAAATAGTTCTTGCAGCAGTTTAATCCCATTACTGTATGTCCTGTTTCCCAGGACGCAGAGATTCTCTTTGTCTTCGCAAAACTTCTATGAAGTTGAAGATTCCTATATGTCTGTCCCTTTGCCCTTCTATTGTTCTTTAAGCTACACAGGTTTAAACTTTCTTTCCTGGTCTTTTCCCAACCATCAGTGATATAGTTTGCTTTTTTGGTTGCTTTCCAGAATCCCCTATTTCCAGAGCTATCTAAGAACTGCTTAGTTTCAAACGTGAAGTAAAAAGCTTAAAAGCCAGCCTGCAGTTCTTTGAAATTGTACCATCAACATTAAGGAGGAAACTTCAGTTTAGCCAAGTGCTTCCTTGCCACCAGTCTACGAGACCCTCAGCTGAGATGTTTCCATCAGTGTGGAAGCTAGCGTACCGGCCTGTGGTCATGGCTCTCTGCCTGCAGATATCAATTGTAAGGGAAGCTGCAAGATTTTGTAGATGATGTCAAATTCTTTCGCCTTCTTCTTTTCCAAAAAGAAACCCCAAAAACTTCTTGAAATTCATCTCTAAAGCTGCTTCATGCAGGAAGCTGAAGCTATTGCATGAAGATAGGTAGGATCTTTTTCCCTCTATTCTTGCCACATTTGTTCCCTTAAGTAAAAAGAGGCAGATCTAATAGTTTCTCTAAGCCACTTCACAGAGATATTTCATTTTCCAGGAACCAGTCACAATTAACCCACAGGTGCTTGTTTAATTGTGGTTTCTACCTGATTTTGTAACACCGATCCTTGTTATTTCCTTGTAGTATTTTTTTTAAATTAATTTTGTGATATGACAGTTATTGGCTAGACATCCTTTTAGACAGTCTGATGAATAAGTAGTTTTACTGAGCAGTTATAAATTTCATCCAATGTCTTTATTACAGGTATTAAAATCATTAATCATTCAGCTACTTGTTTATTGGCATTCTTTTGTAGCTTTTGAAGTTCTTGCTGAGTAACGTGGATAAAGTTCTGTGTACCATGAGGCAGGTTACTTCTTACATAAAGGTAAAGGTGACAAATCTGTAATACATTTTTATAGTGTAAAGGGAAGGGGTGTTTCTTAAATGTATTTTTACTTGATAGCCATATCTGGATTGCAGACACTGAGGTTGTACATGAAGGAAAGTTCTTTAAAAGAAGGGAGAGGTTTGATTTTGTTTTTCGCTAGAGCAGTATTAATGAGGAATAAGTAAGTCTGCTCTGGGATTTCGAAAAACAATTGTATTAAACTTCAGGTTTGCAGGTCGTGGAGTGAAGCCTGAGTTGATTTTCAGGGTCCTCCTGAAGTTGTACTCTGCAGCTTGGAATACCAAATAGTGCAAGTGGAGGAAAATTTGCAGTTAGAGCTTACACACTCAATCCAGACAAAGATAAATTTTAGATATTTTGAACTTCTTATTTTCATTTTTTCTGAGCAATATTCTGCCTTACAAGAACAAGTAATATTAAAGGTTAATGCTAAAGGTGAAAAGATTTACAAAGCCACTCCTTTTCAAATGAAATTACTATTACAGCAGAGGTGTATAAAACAGGATAGATCATGAAGAAAGAACAAGATATTTCTGTACCCTGTTCATGTTATACTTCTGAAAAGAAAAATTCATGAATGTGAGGTGTGAACAGGTTTGGATTTATTGGGAAGTTTATAGTGGCTTTAAGCTACTCCTTTATGTCTTTTTTACTTGCTTTTTCCCATAGTGCAGTTTCCTTTCTTCCCAGGCCCCATGTGTCAGAGAGGGGTAAGCAAGAAGGCCACCACAGACCTTTCACATTGTATGTTCCAAAATGCATGGGTGTGTGTTGAATAAAGGGTGCACTGTCCCTGGTATATGTATTATTGGATGGAGGTGTATCTGTACCTGAAAACATGTATAATTGAAACTATAAAATTAAAAAGAAAATCCAAGAAAATTCTATGTATTCTTTAGGCATTGAGTAGGTGGAAAAAAAGACGGTTGAACTTATATTTTAAATGAAATATCAAGAACAGTAGTGTGTATTTGCTATACACTGAACAGGAAAGATAACTGGGAAAAGAGGGTTAAAAACCAAACCGGAGTAAACTTCAATGAACCTGTGAAGATAAGAAACAAAAAAAGCAATCTTCTGCTTTGCCGATAGATAAAGGTTTATAACTAGCATGCCCTTCTAGTGATGACATATGGCCTAGCATCATGGCCTGTCTTTCGGTTAAATGAAACAAAAACACATGGCCATGTTGAGAATTATGGAGAGTGCAATGACTGGCATTATTTGTGCTGATCAAACAACCAGATAACAGGCATACCTGGGAAAATCAGGAGAAACAAATGTCAATGTGCAGAACATATTGCCATAAAAAGTGCCGTAATGAGATGATCTCAGTATGGGCACCTAAAATAGAAAATGAATCAGGAGTATCTAAACAACCACTGCAATGAGATAAAGAAATGGGGTTTGTGAATTGAACCTGGAAAAGAGTGAGAGTAGGCATGACTGAGCGAGACATTCATCTAAAGGTGGTCTGACTGAAACTTTTCCTTGCTGTTATGGCACAAACTGTAGACAGCCTATTTTCCTTCTCTGTAGTTAAATACCGGCAGTTATCTTTGCATACATGTGTATGAAACATATTTCGATAAGATGCAAATGCATCATCTGTGCTAAATATTTTACACATGCAGATGTGGCAAATTGTAGAGTGATGTTTACATAGCTACAAACTGTTCTAGCTGCCTAGATTATGGATACAGCAGGGCCAATATATCTGATCACTGTTAAAAGTGGTGTCACTTCAAAGTTAGTGTGAGTTTACACCAATTTGATAGATATCAAATCGAGCTCTACTGGCTTTTCTTCCTCTTATTAAAAATTAATAATGCAGACATTTTTCTAGCTAAATAATAATTTATTTTCCTACTGATAGTTCACTTTTAATACTCCTACTTAAAGTCTTCTACTTCCAGATAATTTGAAGTTCAGATATATCCTTGTGATAAATATAATTAGTACCTCTCAGAAAAATAGGCTTTCAACATGGAGTAAACATTTAAGCATAATCATTTAACACAGTGTTTGCTGTCCTAAAATAAACAAATACTTTAAAAGCTGACTACTCCTGCATATGTTTTTTAAGATAAGGAAATTGAGGCAAGAAGCTGAAATGCTTTTTGAAGACTGCTTAGCACATCAGTGGCCGAGCAGGGATCGGATCTTTCTTGACTCATATACATGTACCTAAGTATCTGGAATACAATATATCATTGCCAGCTTGAAACAGTCTTCAGTTTTTATTATTTTGTGGGGCTGTGTATTAATTCTTTGATTAAGATTGACATCTGATTAAATATTTTATTCTGCCTTTGTAGTCTCTTCTTATACAAAGCGTGACTTTCTGCCCTGCTAAGTGAGGATTTACTGGGCTAGATGTTGATTCAGTAGGTTGCAAGTGGAGTGGTTGCCCCCTGAGGGTCATATTAAAGCTTGAGGGGAGCTTTTTGAGCAACATTGCATCTTGAAGACGATATATCAAGCTGATAGATACATGGCTCTTCTGTTGAGGAATTCGCAGTAGAATTATTGCTGGTTGCCAGTTATTACTTGGGTAGTAAGGAGTCTCTCGAGAATATGGATCGGATAAAAAGGGTTAAGCTGAGGGAAATGTTACACTGAAGACCTTGGTGGTGAGGAGCGTTTGAAATAATCCAAGGATGTTTTGTGTGCAATTTAGAATTACCATTTTTGGGGGGAAGCACTCTGTGTTTTTAATGATAAAAACGTGATTAGTTTAATAGAATACCTTTCTCATTATGACTCGGCAGAGACTTGCAATTTCTTTGTTGTACCCTCCTGCCCACCTGCCCCATTCCTTTGGAAGCGCATGGCTGAGGACACTTGCTAGCGCATAGCTGAGGACATTGGGTGTGAGCTACAGGAAGTGTTTCAGATTAAACAAGTTTGCTCTATATTCTAACATGTTGGTTTGAAAGTAGTTGGCTAAGCTTGTTCTACAGGTCAGTCGACTTTCACAGAAGAGATTTGTCCAAATTTTCTACTCTTTGCTATGCTGTGCTTTTGTTGGTAGAAGAGATTTGAACATTTAGCTGAGATTACCGACGCCATTAAAATAACATCCACACTGTGAATTGTTATTGACATTTAGACAGCTACATCTTTGTTTTTTGATGAACATTCCTGTATGGCTATAATAGCCACCACTATACATACATAAAGCTTAATCAGAGCTTTTACTTTGTAGATCTCAGAGCGCTTTACAAAGAAAGATAAGTATTATTATCTCCATTTAACAGATTGAGAAATGAAAGACAAAGGTGAAGTGATGTGTCCTGACAGAACTGGAAATAAATTTAACGCTTTTGCCTCCTCGCCTCCTCAGTGAGTGGCTCACACTGTCTCACTGTCTCCTCAAATACAATATGAACTTTGGCTTACTGGCCAAATTACAGCTCAGCTAATTCGATTACTTTTGAGATGTAGGTTTTTTTGCTGTGTAGCATTTCTGTGTTCACTTAAAGAATCAGTGCGTGTTAAACTACAGACAGTTGAATTCTAAATGAGGAGTACCCTGCTTTGAAGGGATATTGGGTCTTTCTGTTAGTGCCAGCTTGTGAGAACAGTTTAAAACCCTCTACTAAATGTTTTTACGTTTTTTGGGCCATCTTTCTCATTCTGGCTGAGTTTGCCTGCTAACAACTTCAGGAATCACTTTATAAAGGGATGACAAAATAATTCATGATTATCTGCGAGTACTGTACTTTACATCCATAAGATTTAAACCCCTTATTGCACAACTTAACTCCAACATGAATTACATTGCTGCTAAACAGAACAATGTTAAATGAGGTAAATATATGTTCTCTATTTCACTCAGAGAGTGAAATTTAATTCCCATACAGAGGCGTTTGGTGTGCAGAGGTTTGTTTTTGATGGCTCAGCTGGAGGGACGTTGGGGGCTGTTCAAGTTAAATCAGCCATCTTCCTCCCTCTGAGCTGAGGTGCTCACAAGCTCTTGATTGGCCTTGAAGGTGTTGGCAAGGGACTTGCAGAACCATGAATTACCTTAATCTCAGACATCTCCTGGATTTGGAAACGGGAAGATTTCAAGTTTACTTGGTATTTACTGGAGCCTTATTGCCTAGGTCTAGATAACAGCAGCAGGCGGGAGCATCCAAAGGCAATGAGGCTGGCTCAGGCCCAAAAATTTTATGTTGTCCTTCACACGGTAACAGAGAGGAGGGGAAGAGAGTGAGGGAAGCTGGAGATCCTGTTCCACTTCATTTTGTCCTGAAATAAACAGGAGGGTTGCAGGTCTAGGGGTCAATTCTCAGTAGTAAAATACCTGGTGATAACTCGGGTACTGGAGCAGACAGCTTTTAGTAAAGATTTCTGATGAGAACTGACAGACATTGAACTTAAGGGAAAGGGAACAAGTCTCTAGACTGGAGCAAGCCATGTCTTGTTCCTTTGAAGCTGAAGAATTTTGAAGTTCTCCAGTCATAAGTATCATAGTAAAACAACCGGGTGCTAGTTCACGTATCTCTGTGTATATGTATGTCAGTATAAATAAAAACTATTGTGTATGACATGACTTTTTTTTTTTCCCTGAGTCAATGCCATCCTTTCATCTGTTTCAGGGAGAGAGTGATTCAGTCAGTGTATCACAAACTCTGTTACTTTCCTCTTAGTAACCACCTCATATACGGGTGGTAAATGAAAATCATAAAACTTACTGTAAAATGCTGTTCGCTTATCTTACAACTTACAACTTATACCCTGAGACTTACAACTACACCTTAAGTTACAGATCTGTGAGAATGTTTTTTCCAATAGAGAGAAGGAAGACAATAACAGCAACAAAAAATTTCTGTTGGAAAGACCAAAGAAAGAAGCGAATGGTAACTACTGGACCATGAAAAGCAAAACTATTATACAAGGATTTAAATGACAAAAGCAGTAGCTTTCCGGTGCTTCAGCTCTCTGGAAAGAGCTACAGAGCTATGGCTACAGACGTGCATTATATATAAAAGTTCCAGATGTGTTTATATCCAGAAAGTTTCTTCCAACAGATTGCTTTCTTCTTAAAGAAAAAACAAAGCCATAAACTCACGGGTGTGAATTGGCATAGTACTTTTTACTGCATGCAGTGTAATTTGCAGCAGTTAAAGGTCATTGGTGATATCATTACTGACAGATTTTGATCTGCAGTTCCTGGACTTCATAAAAATTAATTTCCTTAACAAAGCAGTGGGCGAGAGACTGAGGTTTCAGTGAATCTATTTTGATTTCTACCTAAAGATCTTTTTTTGCCTTAAAATTTCTGCTGCTTTTTTTTTTTTAAATATCATTAATTTATAAGGGTGAGAAGGTATCCGAATGATAAAAAGTCTGATCAATTTTACTCTTGCTGGGTAACATTTCTGTGAGCATTTCTTTAACTTCTCAGGGTGGCAGACCTGGGCACAAGGAGAAGCAGATAATATTTGAACAGGTGGTAGGGAATATGTTGCTTCTGAATTACTTCTGGTGTTTGGAGGTTTGCTTTTAGCAAAGTGGTATTCATGTAACTGTATTGGAAAGACGAAAATAAAGAAATAGCAGTGTTCAGTAGTGAAAATGTTAAACTAAATGGACCATGTTAACATTGCTGTTGATCCTGAGGAACAGTTTTTCCAGTATATGGAGCATTTTGTTTCAACCCGGCATATGTTCTCCGTGGTTTTCTCTGCTCTAATTCATCCATGTTTTTCGACAGCTCCAGATGGCGTGATGCCTCCAAGGCTTTCATCTGCCACTCCGACCAGTCTTCAGGTTGTCTGGTCTACACCAGTTCGCAACAATGCCCCAGGCGCGCCCAGCTATCGACTCCAGATGCGGCGGAGGCATTCTGCTGGTGACATTTTAGAGTACGCAGACCATAGCAAGGCCATCAACTGCTGAGCAAAAAAAGTCCCGTTATCTTGAACATGGCTCACCTTTAGGGTGGCTGGTTTTGTTACAAGACATGTAATGTTTTAGTCTTTAGGTGCTGGGATGTTTAATGATGTAACTCACGCTGCTTTTCTTTGCAGTTTGCTTTCCAGCCCCACCGCTTCCCTACAATACAGGGTTGGAGACCTTCAGCCGTACACTGAGTATGAGATGAGAGTGGTTGCCTCCAATGGTTATGGCAATACTTATAGCAACTGGACTTCAATGACTACAGCAGAAGACAGTAAGCAGTCTGACCTTATTTAACTCCCTTTGTCAGAAAATATAAGTAACAGCTCAGTTGCCAATGCACATAATTTCTTTTGGTTATCAAGCTTTTTCAGTTGAATAACAGTAGTGTATTTCCTTCCTGAATATTAACTTGCAAGAGTAATTCCTAAGGGATCAAGTGTCTGTTGTCTTAGATTTTCATAAAACATGAATATTTAAATATGTGTTTTGTGAAGCAGTATCTGATTTCTTTATATAATATCCCTCCATGCATATGTGGTCATATATGGTCTAAGATACACTGGTAAGTATAGTTTTTGTAAGTGGTATTCCTTTATATTCAGGGACTTGACTCTGATTTCAGTCATATCAGAGAAAATCAGTTGAAGTTAATAGTATATGACAGTTGTCTTATCTCTGTGTTGAGAATACCTAAGCTGTACCACAGCTGAACAGAACTTTTCATTCCCAGTGATCTTTGTTAATTCAAAGTGGTGATCTACTGGTCTGAAATTGAGTTTGTCGTTGACAGTCCCATCCCTTTCCTCATTAAAAGTTCTACGTTCTGCAGACTCGCACCACATAATTTGTTCAACAGTCCCTTGAATTAACTGGATTTATTTGGCAGGGTAGGATTTTGCACCTGATACAATATGTAAGGAGACACATATGACAAAAATAGAACTTGTTGTACACAATACATATAAAAAAACCATAATGTCCGGCTTTTTTAAAGAAACAGAGCTATTAGTTTTGTCTTACAATGTAGCAGGATATGTAATTGCACACATTTTGAAAAAAATTTGTTGTTTTCAAATACAATCTTTGCTCTTTCCCCCCCCCCAATCAGTAGTGGATGATCCCATTGTACCAAATTTTTAAAGAAATTAACTATTTTCTACAGTGATTTTTGCTGTTATATCTTGTGTAATAAGACAGTAAGTAATTCTGAGGAGGAAAAGGTGGGGGCGGGGGGTGTTTTATTCCTGGTTTCATTACTGTGTTTCTTTCTTTGCTTTCACACCAAAGTGCCCTGTGGTCTTACTCTATTTTACACTGATAGGAGACCTGCATTTCAGACCATAAATTTAACCTGATGCTCATATGGATATTGTAGCAAATATTCAGTGCTGGTGCCTCAACTTCATTTTAGTCCCTTTTCTAAATGAATAGTTGTCTTGAGAAAACACCCAGCAGAAAGCCTGCATTCCCACAATTGTAAAGTATTTTTCTTTGAAGCTGAGCAAATTATTCACAACAGAAATTTATCTGATAAATTAAGTTAAGCTCCAAAGGTATAAATGCTTCTATGAACACATTACCTATAAGTAATCACTTGATAAAAGTAGGTTTTGAGCTTGGTCTTTACATACCCAAGATGTGCTTTCTACCTGGGAAAAGCTTCATTGAGACTCAATTCCTTTTTGTAATTGTTTGTTACTAAAAGTGGATGCAGTATTATTAAATGTGTCTACATCCAGTCTCCTACAACTATTTCATTCAAATTGCAAAGATTATTTAGCTCTGGTCAGATAGTTCACGTAGTGTTATTTGGTTTTAGATAGGAGGAGCTCAGAAGTGCATTTAAAAGGCATCACCTGTTAGTATATGTAAAAATTAATTTTTGTGCAAAATAGTAGGTGTAGAATTTTAAAATTCTCCATTTGGGAGTTAGGGATAGGGCAGAAGGCCTACACAGAGCGTGGATTCCTGTCTAGTCTTCTTGAACATACATGTAGAATTTACCTGCTATATAGAACTTGAATGGTCTTTGTGCACTAGCATGAAATGTCGCCTTTTTGCAAAACTTGGCTGCAAAAATGCTTAAAGTTAGTGTGGAAGGTAGATGTTGCCAAAGGAAACTTAGGAACAAGAAAAGAAAAATATAAAGCCTCTGCCTGTGTTTATGCAATTAAAAATATTTTAACAAACAACTCACCTCTTCAGTTTTGATGCTGCATTTTGTTGCTTAGCTTAAAACAAACTTCGGTAGTTCAGTTATAAACTTCATGTCTCCAAGGGGAAAATTATTTTCCTTAAAATGTCCTCTTCCGTTTGCCTTGATACTGCTAAAGAATACATGCTGATGTGTCCCCCGTATCCAACAACCCTTGTAATTTGCAAAAAAAACCAACCCAACTTTCAGTGGTGACAAAGGACTATGGTTTTGGTGTCATTGTCGAGGGCTGCCATCTGTGAAAGGATATTCAATTCAGTTGCTTAAGACTGAATGATTGTCATTGGGTATAAGCAGTATTTCTGTCAAAGTTTCAGTATGTTTCTTATAAAACTGCCTATACTGACAGCTTGTTGCAGAAGTACACTTAATTCCTGGCCCTGCTAAGCAATAGACTTTGACTTTTTAAAGTACAATTTGATAATAGAAAATTCCCATATCTCTTACTCTGAAGTATGTGTCTACGTATGTTCTTATTGAATTTCTTGCAGTGAATATATGTCTTTTTTTGTTTCACCAAAGCATAAAATGTCTGCAGGAATAAAATATATGCATGTGTGTATTTATGTGCATATACATCTGATAGCAATAGATGTAAATCAGCATATCCAATTTTAAAGTCAATAGAGTTTACTAATACAAGCTGATGATTTCACAATGTATCGGTATACTATATTTTATTTATAATAAATATTTAGTAAACTAGGGTGATATTCGGAATGATTAAGGAAAAATTAGCAAATGATGCCGTAAAAATCTGTTGTATCTGATAATAAAATGTCCTAAAGTGTCGATTAGTATGTTCGAGTTATTTTTTAATGCAAGAAAAAAATGCTGTAAATAATTTTCAAATATTTCCATTTACATGAATGTGGCATTAGTAACTCATTCTTTGCATTTTTAAGTCTAACCTGCCTGTACCAGATAACAGTAATGTACATATCCTATGAATATTTTAAAACCTGCTAAACATGTTAATAAAAGATGTTTGTTCCAGTGATCTTGGACAGCGTAGCATCAGACTATTTACTGCCAGACAAACAGAAACAGTTGATGAAGTTTCTGGATTAGATCTTGCTTTCAGTAACTTGAATGTAAATTCAAGATAACTATCTTGCAATGTAATCGCCACTAGTCTGAAGTGAGAGGTCAGTATGTGCATTTGAAGTGAGAGCAGAATTTCACGCATTGCATTCAGATATAAAGTGAAAATTTCTAGATATAAAAAAGAAGATGGCAATCAAATTTTCCCTTTTGTTATGGCAAGTTTTTTGAGCTATCTGAGAAGGAAGCTGTAAAAGAGTTTGTTATAGTTACCTGAAGCTGGCCCAGTGGCAGCTGCTGTGTTCTTCTGGTGTAGCTTTATGATTCGCAAAATTATATTGGTTGGTGCTAGCAATGCACACGGTGTAGTCTTTGATCAGAGGGACAGTTCCCAAATGACAAAGGTGCTTTTTCTAGTGTTTGAGAAAATCATCTTGATTTGGACAAATTTGAAGCTAGCAAAATTGCTACTCTAGAGAAAAGCTGTCTATTCCTTTCTTTTCTTTTGAATGTCTGAGAAACTGTCTGTTGTCCAGTGAGTTGTGTGCAGCAGGACATCTCAGTCACCAGCATGTTCTCAACACTGGCTGCATTTCAGTCCTGTGGGTCAGTGTATGATCCTAGTACAGAGAGCTCTTACTGAAGCCCTTCCATAAGTGCCTGGCTTGCTCTAGTTGAGAGAGAAGGTTTTGCAAGATGCCTATCAGGCAGTCCAATTTTTTATTTTTTAGTTATGTAAGTGACTGCAAGTTCATCTTTTAAGTATAAAAAAAGTTATAGGCCAGTCCAATGTTTATTCACAATAAGCAATGTCAAAAGTACACAGGAGTCACTTGAGATCATTACATATGGAAGTTGCTAGAGGGGGAAAGAAAAAAAAAAAAAAAGAAAGAGCTCCTGCAGTGTATCAGCTGAGCTATTACTTGACAAAACAGGGAAGCATTAATCATATAGAGTACTATGGTGTGCTCCTCTGGCATGCTTTTACCACAAAGCTTTGGTTCCAAGATGAAGAGGCTTGTTTTCTTAAAGCTTCCTTATGTTGACAATAGAGAGAGGCAATGCAGGACAAGAGGGTAGATGGTGCAGTTCGCAGCTTTTGGAAGTGCTCGCTTTCTCTGCTGATTATATTCGTTGTCTGAGATGACAAATCTTGTACTTTAGCTATGTAAGTTAGGTCCATATAAGTTAGGCATATAAACTAATCCGTAGTTAGTTGATGTGAATGTGGACACCTGTGCTTAAGAAAGATAAATGGAAACTGAAAGAAGAGAAGACAAAACCTGGTGAGGTGATAAAGGAAACAGAAAGTCATATGAAATACATGTCAGGGTGAATTGCAGAAGGACAGAAGAACAAATTATGCTGAAGTAGTATCATGGCAGATATGATATGGCAATCTTATGATAGATAGTACAAACTGTCCGTACATGCTTATAGATTAGGAATTAGAAGAAGTTTCTTAGCTGGTAGGCTGAGGTTCTGGAACCAATGTGCAGTAGAGCGGTAGAGGGCAAGAAGTCTGAATACTCTGAAGACAGCTCTTACTACATATTTGAAGGGGTTCATATGTTCATGTCATTACATGAACAGCCTAATGACTTTTGAGTTCTGTGAGCTGATGTGATAAAAAATTTCTGTGGCCTCTTGTGCCCAGAGCTACGCAATTTGGATTTTCTGCTGGATACTGTCGGTAGTATAAGACAGACACCATATTTTGTTAATATGTATAATTTCATTGTCCATGTTCCTGAAAAGAGTAAATGATTCAAGTATAAAAGGCACAGAATTTCTGTTCTGCTTAGTGAGAGAGTTTCCCAGCAAATCAGGTATTTCTCATTAGCTTTAAAGGGCAGTAGTCCAGGTACATGTCTCAATTTATTAATAAAAGTATGGATTCCCCCTAAATACATCCATGGGAGTATAGCTCCTTGCTCCCCCAGTCTGTACTATAAGTAAACATATGTGTGCTTCTAGTCAGGGAATTAAAAAAGATTAATGACAATTTTCTGCCTTCATTTTTAAGTCAAGTCTGAACTTTTGAAGCAGATGAGCAAAATAGCCTGCCATAAAAGATAATTTCATTTGCCAAAATGAAACTACCTTCTAGTATTAATACTGTAATGAAATGGTTTGAATTATGAACTAAGTATCTTACAGAAAAAGATGCCCGGTGTTCCCGTGCTCACTAGTTACTTCCATAAACAATTACATCCATGTAAAAAGCTTTATGATTTTATTTTCATCATTGTCGGGCTGAGTTGTGTAGCTGTCATACTTCGCAGTCTTCCCTCCAGTGACAACCACATTGACAACATGTTATACTCCACATTGATTTTACAGTTAAGGAGCTGATTGTGATATATAGGGATTTTAAGAATTCAGCTGAGAGGCTGACTTTTGCCTTTTATCATTCCATTAAAATTTTATAACCATCTTTTTCATGTCATTTCATCCATGAATTCTTACTTTAGAAAGTGATAGCTACTGCTGTGAGCATAACTTTTCTCATGTTCAGAGCTTTTTATTGTATTAGCAAACTATCCCAATTATAGTTAATACTCATGTTTTACATAATTGTGGTGACCCTTTCAACCAAGCAGTATCATGCTAGTTGATTTGTATATAGAATTAGATGATTCTGCTTGCCATTTAAAAAGAAGATACACTGAATGAGTGTTGGGGACCAGGATTTAATGCTTTCCCATCCAGTGGGGCCAATTAAGCATCTCTCAAATGTCTTGTTTGAACTCAGAGAGTCTTAAAAGTCTCTCTTTTAAAAGGGCAGTAGGGAATGTGTGGGTAGGTGTGCTAGCTACCAAAATATGCTTTTCTGAAGGGCGGGGGAGGGACTGGGGAGACCCAAAGTTTAACTTTGACAGCTCCTCCCATACATTACAGATTGTCCTTAAGGAATATGTCTAAACTCTGAGGGGGTTGAAGCACAGGTTCGACTAATTACCATGAATGTTTCACCTGTAATGCCAGCAACTTATTCAGTAGGAATAAAAAAGCTTATCTCTTCCCTCACAACAAACTGCTTGTTTAGGGGTTTGTTTTGTTTTGTTTTGTTTTTTCTTCCTGCAGAAGCTCACAGTATGATAGCTTATTTATGAGGTATAATTAGATAAAATGCAATTTTGTAGCTTGGTGGTAAATATTGCATCTTTCAACTCCCTTCCCCCATTAAACTAGAATTTGCAGCAAGTTGTTTTCAAGGTCTTTAATTCCAAAAAAAAAATCTTCCTCTTTCCCCTTCACCCCAGCAAAATTTTTGGTTTACAGAATATAGATCTAATTCAGGTTTACACCTCCACCTCTTCATCTTTCAGTGAAGACTAAAAAATGGACCAAATTTTGTTCCAGCTTATGACCTAATTGATTTTGCCCAAGAGTACATGCAAATAGAATTGAATTGCTCTTTACAACAGACCATCTTTTATACTTGTAAATTCAGAGATCTAAATTAATCCTAGAGTGCATAAGCATTAAATATATAACTCCATCCTTATTATCACTGTGAGTAGAACAGGATATGTGATATGAATGAGTTTTATGGAGTTGCTTTGTGATGCATCATATAGTGAAAGAAAAAACACTGTTACTTTTCCAAATTTAAAAGAAAAAAAAAGAAAAGAAGAAAAAGCTTGCTGTCCCAATTTTACATCACTGTTTCCACAGACATTAATGGAATAATCCTGATTCACTTTTCTCTGTATGTAAGTGGCGAATCAGGACTTCTGACTTCAGCTCTTATTCCAAAATGTAGAAGGAGACACTCATTGTACTGGATTAGTTTTCTAGGGTTTCTTTTTTTCCCTCTCTCTCTCTTTCTCTTTTGATTTAAAAATTAACAGGAATTATTTAACTCCTAGTGAAGTAAATTATTCTTCCTATAGAGATAGTGTTCCTTGTGGTTTGGACAGCATACTGTCCAAATTAAATGATGGTGTTGTTGACTACAGTGGAATTCAGCCTATGTTATGTTGTGTGTCCTGGAGTCTTAGCACACCCACAACCACTAATGAATTTTGAATTTTCAACCCTTAGCATTTGAAACTTAGCCCCCCCCCCCCCATATCCTCAAACCTAAAGCTATTTTAAACAATTACTAAATCCAAGTATATCTTTTTTTAAGATTTCAATAAAATGTAATGTTCACAGAAAATCTCATAAATGTCAAAATTGCTGTGGGCAGAATAGGGGGGAATATAGTATTTTCTTGATCTGCTGTAGCAATTTATAGATTTCAGGATGTGGTTTATAAGAATGCTAAATGTTCTGGAATTACAGCTGTTACTGATCAGTGATTGAGCCAGATTTGTGTTATTGCACCATGTTCTTGCTTGTACCTAGAGAGCAGTAAAGCCTCAATATAATAAAAAGCACCTGCATTTTAAATGAAATTTCAATTGAAAAACTTAACAGCCCTTCAAATTGCAGAATTTAACGCAGCCCAGTAAAGCTTAAATAACACTTTGCCTCCACAGGCTGAGGGTTTTGCATTCAAGGTGACTTGATTGTGTCGCATGGTGAAATTATTTACAATTAAGGAATTTCTCTGGAGGGCTGCAGAGTATTTGCTGTTCCACAACACCTATGCAGGCATATGGTCGGTCTTTTTCAGTATTCATGGAAGCTCCTGAACCTTTATGATAATTGAATCAGTTAGAGTGCTGAGTGGAGCAAGCATAAAACCTGTTAACCTAAAGGTCAGATCTGTGCATTGTTTATTTATCAGTAGGTGAAAGAGCTAAATCGGCAGCTTCTGTCACAGTCGCAGTAAAAAATCACCTATAATATTAACAGGGAGTAGATAAATTGCAAAAAATGGATTAGAATTATAAACAGAATGAAGTAAAATATTGAATATATAATGAGAGATGCAGTAGGGGCTTACTGAGCTGTACAATATGCAGCTTTGTTATGCCTGTGCCGTTGATTGTAATTAGTAGCTAGCGCTCTAGAAAAATATCAACAAAAGCTAGAACTGCAGATCTCTATCGATACTTAGCTGTACACTTTCTCCACATGCTAACAGTGTTGCTAGGACACTTTTGAGAGACAAGAGGGGAAAAAAAAGCAGAGGAGGAAGGTTGGGAGAAGGGAAGGTGTACTTACAGAGCAGCTTGCCTTTGGGAGGACAGCCGTATTCATGCCTTGAATAGCTGGGCCTGCAGTTCCTGAAGAAACAGGCTGTTTAGTAGCTTTGAACTTCTTTTGTAATTTTGAGCCTCATTAGTTGAGTGCTACTTGCTAATTCTGATTTTTACAAATCACAGACTACTAGTAATTTTCCTTGCCTTTTTTTTTTCTTTTTTTTTTTTTTCTCTCTTGCAGAACCTGGACCTTTAGATCCACCACTTCTATTGAATGTTACGGCAAGGACAGCAAGCATCACCTGGCAGCATCCTTTAAAGCCAAATGGCATTATCACTCATTATAATATTTTCCAAAATGGCCAACTGCATGCTACTGTGCTAGGAACTAGATCTAATTGCACTGTAGAAGGCTTGCATCCTTACACTGTCTACGTGTTTCAGGTAGAAGGATGCACTTCTAAAGGATGCTCTCTTTCACCTGAGACCCTAGAAATACAGACTCGTCCAGATGCTCCTGAAGATATTCCTGCTCCAGAGCTGTATTCTGATACACCAACTTCTGTGGTCATATCCTGGCAACCACCTGCTCACTCAAATGGTTTGGTGGAAAATGTTACCATTGAAAGGAGGGTGAAAGGAACAGAGCAAATATCAACTGTGGTGACTCTCCCTTTCAGTGAGTCCATGAGTTACATTGACCAGAGTACTGCTCTGAGCCCTTGGCAGAAATTTGAATACAGAATGCTGATGAGCACTCGTCACGGAGGCACAAACAGCAGTGTGTGGTCAGAAGTTACCACTAGACCATCAAGACCTGCTGGTGTTCAGCCACCTGATGCAGAAGTGTTGGGACCGCATTCAGTTAAGGTAGGAATAATTCTCATTGCCCCATGGCTTTAGCGTGTTTTCCTTGTAGCAACTGTGTATTTAAGACAGACATCTACTGCCTGATCCAACAGATTTTGTTGCTGCAGGGGTAGTTGGTAATTAGTGCCCGTCCTTTGACTCAGAAGCATTAGATCCCTTTCCATTTTTTTTTCCGTTACACCAGCCTCTGACATTGTACTGCAGTTCATTTTCGTCCTTACTCACCTGATGTCTTTTCAATATTAAACCTGAATGCTTACTTTTAACTCCCTAATCAGATTGGAAAATTGCCTACTACCTTCTCCAAAATTTCAAGACTTCCTTAAAATGCTAAGAAGTAAAAAGATTTTTTAATGTAACTAAATCTTGTATATAATTATCAGATTTTTTAAAAATAGCTAATGAAGGAAAAAATAGCATTCTGGTTCTCCTGATTTATGAAAGAAGAGTCTTACAGGACTACCTAGGAAGTTTCAATTATTTACATCGTTCTGTTGGGAATGAACTCTAGAGGACAGGATAACTACCATTGTTTTGGCTTGCATACAAACTTCATTCAAGGGAAATTAGTGTAACCAAACAAGAGGGATTTTTGTAGCTTAGAAGCCTCTTTTGTGTAAATACACACATGCTTCCATGGATTCAGTCTTGTACTAATGCCAAAAGTATTGGTACAGTAGCTTGCTCACCAGAGCACAAAACAAAGGACATTTGCATAAGATTGAAGTTCATCTGTTAGATTCATTACTTTTGGTATACATTGTATTTTCAAAATGTAAACAGAGTGGTGTTACCAATGCAGTCTAGATAGTTTGAGGCTATGAATTTAAGCAGTAAACCAATGCTGATTTTTTTGCTTTGTTCACACATAATTTTAAGCTATAACGATATTCACCATTAGACAAAAAAATCATGAGCTTTTAAAATTATGTTTTAATGTCTAAGGAATTGCATGTTACCTCCACGTTAATAGCAAATGAGTTCAGGATGAGTACAGTGGCTACTGCAAGAATGAATAATGATCGACTCCTAGTAATTGTGATGAATTGCCAGACTTCTTGTTGAAGATTTGGGCTATCTACTTCCAGGACTCTGCCCTTTGTGCTTCTGTAGATATATCTTACTATTCACCATGATTATAGTAAAGCATTTTTCACGAATTTACCAGAAGCAGCAATGCTGAGTAAACAGTAGCCCTAGTTCAATGGTATGCTTACACACGCATTCACTTTTTATTGCATGAGCTTTTACACGCTGGCTTCAACTCTCAGCACAAAGAAGTCATCACTGAAACCTTTAATGCTTCAGCTAATGTGATAAGGGCATAATAATTGTATATCTTACCCATATTTTTTCTTTCTCCGAGTGCAGTCAACACCCAATCCTAATTTTAAAAGTCAGTGAGCTGTCAGAGGTCTTGTCATTCTTTACTGGATCTCTTTTCTTGAGATCAGAGGTGCATGCTCAGTTGAAATTTTATTGTCTTCTGCTCAGCTCCAAGACTAAGTATCTACCAGTACTGGATGACAGTTTAATCATTTACTTCTGAAATCAAGCAGTGCAGTCTTCACTCTGTTTGATTCCAGTATAACAATGCTTTTAAAATTTGTTTTCCTTTCTTCCCAAAGTGTTCAAATGCTTCTTTTTCCTTCTTCTTCCCCAGTCTATCATTAACATTCAAAGCTCTTTAAAGCCCTTTAATGCCTACATTGTATGACCTTCTGTATGAGTGGTGGTCATATTTTGTGTCACTGCTGCTCTTTTAGTCTCAGGCTTGTTTTTTCCACCTGGAGACACGTATCGGTCTGTTAAGACCAATTTCTGTCCAAGATGCTGAAGCCTGGATGTTTTTATTTCCATGACTCAGCTTTACTCTTCATTTTTCTTGATTTTAAATATTTAGGTTAAAATGTTCAAAATAATTAAAGGTGGCAGCATTTAATTTAGAAAAGTGACTTATGCATAGGCCTTTCCCAATATAGTCTTTTCTGAATATCTGTCCTTCAGCAAAAATTCTCTCTTTCAGTGCACAGGGTATTGGTATCCTTTGCTGATCCGGACATAAATTCTAATTCATCTAGTTTTTTATTTTACTTTGTGTTGTTTAATTTGATAGTCATCATAACTGGGGCAGAGATGGGAATACTTGGTACAGATCCTGTGCAGAGGGTATTCCATGGCTGAGGCATTACTTTGCTTCTGACTTCTAAGATTCTAAACGTCTTAAAAACCTTTACATTTCTGTTACTTGTCCAGGGCAACAAGAGATTCTTTATTTTTTTTTTAGCTTTTATTATTCCTTTTTTGTTGTTATTCATCATATCTTCAAAAAGTTGAAATAAAGTTACAGGTGCAGAAGAGCTCATTGCACATTATCACCGAAGAGATTATGGACAAGGCTTGCCGCGCCCAGTGGTTTCCTCACTTTCTACTTGTTTGCAGATGGGAGCACCAGAGGAAGTGACTGGGATTTCATCTTACTTGTTGGTCTTCTTACAAGTCTGTCCAATGGATTAGCTTGCTAGTGGTGGTGGTGTTTCCTTCTCTTCAATTTTATGGCAGGTCACATTAGAGTAGTAGGACTCTGAGACCGCCCGGTGGGCTGTCTTGTGGCCCGTGTGAATGTTCTGTACTGGGAGAATACAGTAAGAACAGTGCAGCGCCTGCTTTAAAAACATTTGTGTTTTTTTCCCTGCTCTTTCAAACTAGGATGTAGATCTGAATATCTGCTCTGCAAACCCCTTGTGTCCCTTCACCTCAGAAGTATGCTAGTTGCACAGGCAGAATGACTTGTGATTTTGCAAGGGTTGTCACTTAGTGGTTGAAAAGTTTTTCTGTGTGGAAATAGGATGGATCTGGTTTGTGATTGCTTTACACTGGTGTTTTTAAGCACTAACGGGATTCCCAGGAAGGCACGCTTTCCCTCCTGAGCGGATCCAGCCCTCCACACCTGCAGTGCGTATATTACCTATGCGGCGTTCAAATCAAATTCATGGAATCTGCTTGTGCTGTACAGTGCTGTCTTCCTATCCACTGTCTGTGATGGTAAGTCTTAACCAGAGAATGGAAAAAAGCCGCCTCTTTGGGAGAGAGATTTTAATTACCTCTTGCCCTAGAAAGAGCTGTCCTCCCAGGTTAGAGCGGAAAGTATTGGAAGGGCACTGTGGGAAACATTAGCGAGAGGCTCCTTTACCAAGCCATGGTTGCAAATCAATAGAGGCTTTCAGCTGTCAGTGCAACCAGTCCCTAAACCATGAGCACAAATATTTACTTCTACTGAAAACGGAGAGAATTTACAAAAAAAGAGAAACATATTTCCATTCCTTTATTTAGTCATAGAATCAATATAAATGATTTGAGGATGTGGAGAATTCAAAGTGCTCCAGGATAGTACTCACTTGAGTATACAGCTTATTTTCATAGACCAAAGCTTTCACGCTGCAAGGAGGAAAACACCAGCACAGGTCACTCTTGGCAGAAACACTTCCGATGTGTATGTGCTCCTTTAACATTTAATTTTAATCAGAATGGACCGATATCTCTCCATAACATTTAGCTTGCTTTCTTTTGTGCAACAGAAAGTGTAAAGCTGTCGATAATTTTTAAAGTACCCATTTCTGTGACACCTGCATGATATTTTTTAATATTTGCTGAATTGATAATGTTCATGGTAGCGGAGTATACTGTGCAATAAACTGCTTTTGTGGCTGATTAAATGCCAAAGTGAAGTGGAGGTATTCAGCAACTGCAAAAGCCGTTTATTTAGTATATGCCAAGGCTATGAACATTATTCCTGTTACACAAGATTTGCTATACCCTAATGTACAGAAGTATAAAAGAAATTGTTTCCTTTTCTTGTGAGGGTTGCAATTGCTGTGCAGCTTCAATCTCACACTTCACACTGATATGACGTTCGGGAATGTCAGTTGAGTGGCTTGAGAAAGAGCTTGGTTTACGAAGTGAATAATTGTTTAAAGGAGTTCTTTGTGTAGGAAAAGCATTATGTGGCTAGGTACGCTGAACTAAATTAACTGTAATATGCAAATTCTCCAACTTTGGCCATTTAACTTTCTATAGGAGGACTTTCTGCTGTGGTTCTCCCTTGAGGACTTTGACCTGGGAAAGACAGCTGTAGTCTTGATTATTGGCTTAACTGCAGACTTGCTGACACGTTTGCCTGTATTGTTCTCCCTCCCTGACCAGTGCAACCAACTGGACCTCTGATAGATAAGAAGCTGCAGCCATTTCCTGTCATTCTTTGTGTAACTGTTTTCTCAAGATAGAAGTTGGCATGAGCTGTATGTAACCCTGATGTTTCTCTCAAGGGGAAAGGATTTTTTCTTTCCTGTTTGGTGCTTAGCTGGGTTATAAGAGAATGGTTTCATCCTGGTTGGATGAAGTAAGTCCCTCATTGACAAATAGTTCTTGTGCCATGCTATTCCTTCATGATAACATCAGTTACAGAAACTTTCTGCAATTTGATTAGATACAAAATGAGAAAAATAAAAAATTATGATGATTTCATTGAATTCTCTCTTAGTATATGTTACATATGTTGCCTGCTAGAAATGAAGGGCCATAGTGATTCTGTAGCACTGAACTGTCATTCTTCTTTCTAGTTTCTTTTTTTTCCCCTATTGATTTAATATCATGTCATTGATTTTCTATGGATTATTTCTTTTTCGTAAATATTTTCTCATGACTTCTCTGACTGAGCAAGGGTTGTAGGCTTTTTTAATTCCATTGTCATTCATGTTTGTTGTTACCCGCAGAGATGACAATAACTTAATTTACAGTTCACCTGCCGTTCTTTTCCTTGTATAGAAGAAGCTGCAGCAGAGAAAGCTGGTATTCCACCCTACTGATTGAACAATATCAGCAGTTTGCTGTCCACAGGGTCTTCAAGAGTTGCAGTCTGCACTCTTTCTTTGCAAAAGATTATCATTTATTGCTACAGACCGATAAACTTTTCTAGGAGCTATTTCTCAAATTTGACTGCTAATTTGCATATGCAAGTGAGCAAACAAAAATAAACAAGGATCTATTTTCATAGTTGTCTCCTGTTCATTAGCCCAGAAGCTGGACAGTGGACTGCTAGATGCCTGTTGTTCTGTAAATAGGCTGGGACTAAAATATGTGAGAGAAAGATTTCAGCTGTATGAAATGGATACTGCTGGCACATTTGAAGTAATATACCCTGTAGCTGCAGTTTGAGTATAATCCATGAAAAGGAAGGTGTTTCCTTTATCCATTTTCCACTTCCTATGGAATTACAATTATAGGCATACGTTCTGGAGTTGTTTTTTCTCTCACATATTACTGTTTGCTGTTCTCTGAAGTTGCGTCTGATGACATAACTTCGGATGCAATGGTGGTAAGTCCATGGTCACTGAAGTCGGTGACTAACAGAGAGGTGATCACTCAGTGTTTTACCTCTGAAGATCATTGTGTGGTAGGGAATGAGGCTGTGAAGACCATTCATCTCTTCAAGGTTTAAACGCCCTGTTGCTATTTCGTTCTCAAAATGCTTCAGACCACAGTTGCCTAAGAACATAATTTTGAGAATATGAACAACCCTGGTACCTGGGCCTTGTATGCTAAAGGGAGACGCAGTAAGCACACATAGCAGCTTTGCACTGGGGAGGAAAAAAAGGGCTTGGACTTTGTTCACCACACTTCCAGTTTTATGCAGGTTTGCCTGGTGCATTGGGGAAATTGTTTAGGAGCGATCAATCCTTGTGTGGTTGTAATGACTTGTAATGCTGCTAAGGTCAGTGAGACCTTAGTTTATTTGCCACAGAAGTGCTGCTTCAGTGACTTAGGATACTCCAACACCCATAGGAACTACCTTAGCTTGTACACTAGAGGTTTTCCACATTTTAGGACTGTGATTTCTTGCACAGCTTGCTCATTTGGTACAGATCATACAACAGGGTGAACTAATCAGGGTTTCATCAGCATTGTCCCCCTGCCTTTGATATAGCTTTACTGTACTACACTTTACTGTAGTAGGTGTTTAGGATCATAAATAAATGTTTGTTCTGTTTTTTCACTACTGAAACTAAGTGCTTCTAGAAGTTTTTGTAGTAATGATCTGTTACTGCAAACCTGATCGTGCTGTTCTTCTGTGGTAGTGCTTGCTGAAGTTGGATGGAACTCATGTGCAAAGTGCATGAGAATAATTATTAGTGACCTCTGTCAGGATTTGCTTTTCTGGTGTGATACTGGCTCTTGATTGAATCGCACTATAATTTCTGTTAAGACAGATAAGAACTCATGAGGAAATTCATCTACCAACTACTTTCAGGGGGGCTGGGGGATTGGCGGAGGACTATAGTCCAGTGGCTGGAATGCAGAATTAGGGTAGCTGGTCTTTGTTTTCAGTTTTGCTTCTTTCTGATACATGACTTAGTCTGGGATTTAGTCTTTTCATCTGTAAAACTGGAATAATAATACTTGCAATTTGAGACTTACAATGTGCTTTGAGACCAACAGTGAAAAGCTCTCAGTAGTGTATTTATTACATTCTGTTTGTAGAAGTTACAAGCAGTAGCTAGGAGAAACGAGAATAAAATGAAGCCAAACACGCTGATTTAAAAGCTGACTGTTGAAGCCAGGCCTGAACTAGTAAAATAGTTACCCCTGTGCCAATGCCTCTGCACATAGCTCGGAATTAAATCACAGGGTTCCAACTGCTGTCAAAAAAAAAAAAAAAAAAAAAAAGGAAAAAGAAAAAAAGATTTCCAAGGTTATAACTGTTTAATGGGGGGGAAATGGCTAATTTCTGTCTCTTTAAATTTTGTGGTGGAGAAAATAAGGTCCTTTGATCTTTAAATGACAGCTTCCAGAGTCATTACATTGAATCAGTTAATCTCTCCCAGTAGTTACCTTATTCTCTCCTCCTCATGGGCATCCTCTTTCATGGTCTCAGTGCTGAGCTTCAAATCAATGAACAAACTGTTACTGCTTCCAACACAGTCTGTCTAGTGAGCTTTCCTGCTTTTATGCATTGCCAAGCTCTTACCTCAAACCTCAGCACATCAAAGTGGGGAAGAGGTCCAGTAGTGCCACGTGTGTGTTAACCAGGCTGGCTCCATCATCTTCATTGACACTGTATGGGTCAGGCAGTCACTTGCCTCCTGACGAGGGGTATTTGTCAGTGACTGCATGTCCTGTCGTTCCCAGGTGACATATGTAATTCAAAGTAGGTCAAGTGACACAGCAGTGACTGTAAGTATCCTTGGTCATCCCTTTATCTAGTTTTAAAAAATACTAACAAAGGCGGTAACTGATCTATGTATCTTTGCATGAGATATCCATGCCCAGACAAAAATAAGTTGCATTCTGTGTCATGCTGTTGATCGAATATTCTTTTTGTTCAGCCTGGTTTTCATTTCTCTCAGAAAAAAAAATAAATAGAGAACATTTCCAGTGTGAGCCCTACAAAGCATCTATGTTATATACAGTATGAGGTATTTTACCTGCTAATGCACAGCTAATGCTGTGAAATAGCACCTGGGAGTTTCTTCAGGTTTTACCAGCTAGTGAACATGCTGTACAAAACCCAGGAGCTGAGGTTCTGGAGCAGCGTCTGTTCTCCTGCCCGTGCTATTAATCTGTTCCTTTATGTGAAGGGGTTACACTATATGAGGAATCTTGTGCAAGTTCTATAATTTTGTGGGTTTAGACATAAAAGTTAGGCATCTAAAATGTAATGTAATTAAAAAATAACCCCTCCTTCCTTCCAGGAAATAAAACAAGTTTTGGTACAAGATGAACATTTTTAGACAATTTTCTCTTCTGAGAGAGTGGTACCAGGAATTTGCCAAAGCATTTCACATATAGTTCTTTTATTACAGGCCACCTTGCATTAAGCAACAAGTCAGAGGGTCTTTTTCACTGATAATGACCGATTTACTTTATTAATATTCCTAAAAAGACCCTGAGTATATTATCTTCAGTCACACTTCACTGAGGCAGAATTTCAGGATAGGTGCTACACCTTAAAAAAGAATAACATAACTGTGGCTGCAGAAATGGGTATTTTGTAGTGTGTCAGACCTTAAAGTCTTCCGTGCTTCTTCCAGCAAGTTTAAAGATATGTCCCTGAAAGTAGAAGTGAACCGTGCACATTCCTCTCTTTCTGTGACATGATACAATGCATCCCGTGTGTGCAGTATGGTAGCAATAAAAAGCATTGGCACTGGAAATTTCACCTGAAGTTTACCGACCTGCATGCTTTCTACCTGCACTTGAAAACAACATTTTCTGTTGTCTGTGCTAATCATCCATTCTTCTCGGCTTGCTAAGCTTCTGGCTCGATCACATGAACTACTTCAAAATGAGAGTTTTGCTCAACATCTCTCAGAATGTGCAGAACTGATTCCTACCTTTTGTGAAATTTTGCATTGTTTTATCAGTAGTATTTTCTTTATTTGTTTGATCGTGATTTGGGGCCACAAGTAACAGAAATCTGAATACAGCATTTGATAATTAGCCAGAGCTAAGCCTTTCCTATGTGGGCACCAATAATCTTGTTTGTGCTGTCTTTACTCAAGATCACCCTGTTTCTAATTCTCTGTTTAATAGTATTCCAGAATCTGTTATCAAAATCCTTCACCTTTCTCCAGTACTTTGCTGCCAGGTTTCTTACAAGTCTGACAGCCTAAGAGGTCCTTCTGTACCTAAGATATAACATTTCCTAATCCCCAAGGGTCCTTTAAAAATCATGTTATAAATCAAGCTTCTCTGTTTCCATGGCCGTGTCTAATTGTGCATATACCTTTTTAAAGATACTTTCTTCGGAGGCAGGGGAGAATTAAGAAGAAAAAGTTCAACTTAAACTAAAGTATCTCAGTATTACTATTTAACACTTCAATATTATTTTTGTTCATTTTATTCTGCACATACCTTCATCTAGGTTTTCTCTATTTCTATGTTCTTTGCAATGTTGGATTTAATCCTTAATTATCCCGTGCCTGAGAGAGAAAGAGACAGTAATTGTTATAGATGAGTGAGTCAATGGCAAAGGAAACAGTTCCAGGGCTGAGCAAAGCAAAGCTGGAATATTTTGTACACTGGGACTTCTAGGGGAGAAAGGGTTGATAAATGCTTCTGCACTACCTTTACAAAACTTTGAGATTCTTAATATAGTTACATGTCCTCGTTGTGTCAATCTAAAGTCCCCTCTGTCAAGATACCATGGCAAAAAGCCTTTAAAAAGAATTTAGAACATCCTTGCACTTTATGGTACAATGATTTGAGTGTGAGTCCTCACTGGAGCTGGTAAGAAAAACTATATAGAATAATATACTTAAAAAAAAGAAAAACTTAAAAAAACCCTCAACACCTAACCTCAGTTTAGTAAAACCACAGTAAGTGTAGTGGTATGTGTATATATATGACATGAATTCTGTAAGTAATTTCCATTTTTTTGTGATAAAGTTTGCTCAGCATAACTTTATAATACTAAAAATGGAAAATTGTGACTTTTTTTGGTCTGATAATTACCAGCGTAATTAATTACTGAAAAATAAAAGGGAAAACCTGCATATTTCATCATATAAAGAGTGCGGACAAATACTGCTTCTCATAGGAGCTAAAGCAGTTACACATTTCTGAAAATTGTGCAAGCACAAAATAAGATTCCTTTTTACTCTACCACTAATAGATGAGCACACTGGGCAATACACCATAAGAGAATAAATGAAAGTTAGTGATACTTACGATAATTAGTACTTTTGTTAATGCATCTGAACATCTCACAGAATTTTGAGTGAAGTGGAGCATTCACATTTTACTGGTGAAGCTAAATAGTAGATTTTTTCAATAGCTACAACTGTTCCTGCAACGCTCACTAAAATCAGAGGAGGTTAGATTTCTAACTGATGCACCTTTAAAAATCAAATTTCAGTTATCTCGGAAAGGTTATACACAAAGTCTGTCTTGATGAAACAAGAGAAGCACATTCTGAGGTCACACCTGTGTCCATTTGTAGCTTGTGTCTGTATTTCTGCATTCTGACTGAAAGACTTCTGTTATTTTAATTGGTTTTTTTCCTCCTCCTTCAGGTCTCATGGAAACCTCCTCTGATACAGAATGGTGAAATCCTTAACTATGAGATCCGCATGCCGGACCCACGAATTGTCATTACTGGGAATACTTCATCAACGTTAAGTCATTTGGTGACTAATCTTATACCCTATACAAACTACTCGATCACTGTAATAGCTTGTTCTGGAGGCGATGGCTTTCTAGGAGGCTGCACAGAGAGTTTGCCAACCAGCGTGACTACACCTTCAACAGTTCCTCAGAGCATTAGTCCATTGTCTGTGACTCCAATCAGTGAATCCTTTATTGCCATTTCTTGGCAACCACCACTAAGGCCAAATGGTCCTCATCTGAGGTAAGCTTTTAGTTGCAACTGAGGTGGTCATTTTCTTCTCCATACCTAACTCTGACTCAGAAAATTCTGGGTGAGGTGAACTTTATGATGTGATATCTTAATTTCTGACTTTTTGAAGTTCCTTTTCAGGGTTCAGTAGTCCATGAGTGGACTCATGGTAAGTGGGTATGTCTAAAAGCCTATAGCAGGGTGAGCTTTGAATTGTTTTGAACTTATGAGGAGCCAGGATTATTTAAAACAAGTGTGGTGTCTGTACTGTGGCATTTACTTTGCAGAACACATTCAGGAAGGCTCTGGGTCTTTCAGATCAGTGCTGTCTGAAGAGCCAGAAGGTGCAAGCACAGGATATTTGCAAAATCATAACTGATTTGGGCTGCAGCCTCAGCTACATTTTGGCGGTCAGTTCAGGCAATGTGTTCTACCAACAAAAATACAAGGAAAGCATGAAGTGTCTGTGGACATAAATATTTAACACATCCAATATTCTCAGTACTCTGTGGGGGTTATTCTACATAAAGAGAAAGTGACCATAGTAGTGTGACTGCATGAAATAAGCTTCAAAACTTAACTGATTAATAAATCGGTAATGAGAGAGCGCATGAGAAAAATTCAAGTTATAATGCTACAAGTTTGGTGACAGGGACAAAAATGGGAAATGCAAGGAAGTGCTGGGTATAGCCAGCTGGATTTCACCGCAGGAACTTGAGAAAGGCGTCTCTTCTGAGATTTGTCTAGAGCGACGGGATGGGGGATCTTGACTCGAGTGTGTTGATTACTAAGTATGTGTGTATGTGCAGGAAAAAAAATCTGTATTTGAGTGCATGAAGATTTTTAAAGACAAATGTATCTTTATACATACACAACAAAAAATGTCGAACAAATCTCTCATTCTAGTGCTTTAACATATTGGGAAACATTGTGCATGGAATTATATCTCTGTGCTCCATATGTTCTGGTTAGTAGCTCTCTTCTAGGTGCACTGATGGGTTCAATAATTATCATGTAATGCTGTTTCAGTTGCGTATGTTATTACAGCACAGTAGCCTGACTCTTTCTTCAGGCTTAATTAGGGCACACTACAACTGAATGAAATGATGATTGCTCTACAGCAAAATTTGGAGTTTTTGAAAAGCAGTCTCTGTTATTCTGGGGTTAACAACATGACAGTTTTACCATAGATTATTGAAGCAATTCAGCACAACCTACATCTGCAGACTTCATTTCCTTCATGATGTGCCATGCTGCCCTCAACAAACAACCACTGAAGCAGCTGCTCTGTACAGCATGATGGAGCAAGAAGTCTGCAGCAAGCAGAGTAGCAGCAGCAGCTGCCAGTGGGGGTGATTTACACATGATCACCATTCAGTGTTCAAAAAGATTTGAATGTTTTTCATGACTTGCCTATGAAATATTTTGGACAGAGTATGCCAGGAGTGTTCCTAATAAAACTGTCTTTGGGTTCTGTTGACACTGATGAACCACTTGTGAGAGCTGTTCTTGGGGTATAAAGTCATCTGAATGTTTTGATAGAGTTAGAGTTTAATTAGTTTTTAGTATTTAATTTCTGAGGTTATACTCCCAGCTTCTGCAGTAATTTGGTTTGGCATCACTAAGGTCAGTGGCACAATGCTTGTTTGTACTGTTGAGGATTATTCCCCAAACTCAAGGGCGAAAGTTTTTGGAAGTCACACACGTACATCCTAGCTGTCATGGAGCGTAGGAAGTCTCAGCTCTCTTGTAAGACAGCTTCTCAATTGATTTATGTTATTGAAGCAATGCAAAATCACTGTATGCAGTACCTATTAAATACCCTCTTAATTCAGGGTCCTAAATCTGGAATGCTGTTGTCCAACATTTCCTCACCAGACTGGAGATGATCTTAACACAAAAAAGATAAGTGTCAGATTATACATGAAGCCGTGGTCAGAAAGATCATTGCAACAGGGTGGTGACCCACATGAAGGCATTCTGCAGAATGCTTGTACACAGAAGGAAACATTTTCATAAATAAGTGCTTGAAGTGAGAGTCTTCGAGGTCTGCCTGGGCATCCTTTGTAGCTGAAATTCAACTGTAGCACCTTTCCAAAATGGGGGGCAGGGAAAGGATGATACACGGTGGCTCAGCAGTTCAGAGAAGCAAGTTGCATATTTAAGTGAATATATATGTATATGGACCTACTTTGCTGGACATCAGTGGAAATGCTATTGAAACTATAGTTTGATTAAAACTGCACCTCACCATTGAAAGCAATTTCAGTGTGGTTCTGTAACTGGTAGGAAGTGTGCAAACATCTGGTACCTCAAAAAAGACCCGTTAACTGAAACAGAAAATCCTGTTATAAAATTCCTTTGAAATGTAATAAAGAATAATAATCCTGAAGAATTTGAACTCTATACAATTTTGTTTCGTTTACAATATAGTTTTCTATGTAATCCATTGAATGATTAGGAAATGCAAAATATGTTATCCCCTTTAGTTTGTATAGACATGAAGTGATTTAATCTTTGATAAATTCCATAAAGGTTTTGTGTAAAAGATGATGAAGAGTGAGTGATGCAGAATGGGTGAAAGGCATGTTGTCTGAATCAGGTAGTCTCGTGGCTTACCTGATAAAAGATGAGTTTTAGCTGACCTGCTCTTTGAAACAGAGACAGGAATACAGCTTCAGATACCAATTAAAACCAGGATGAAATAGTTTGATCTTTCAAGCTCACATCATGCATGTCTACCCAAGTACAAAGGTGCCTTGCTAAGGTCCTTGCTAAGGGTGGAAAAGTTAACTCATTCTATGCCTGTTTGTCACCCGTATTTTACACTGAGGTTATTTGCAAACACACATTAAACACAAATGCACACGTTAAGTTGCTCGTACCAGTAAAATAGTAATAGTAATGCTATATCTTTCAGCGCATTTGCAAGAGAGGCATTGTCATTTGATATACTGTAGCAGTCTGTGCATATCAGATGGCATCAGTCAAGTCTGTATTGAGACACTGAGACACTGGGCTATTTGGACTTGATCTTCATAGCATTTCCACAAGTTGAAAATTTGTAAATCTTTAAATAAACTCATTCTTTCAAATTCACTTTCTATTTTCAAAGTAGTTTTTTTTAAGTAATTGAATGTTTAAATCATGAAACGTTAAAAAAGAATGTTTATGTCAGAGAGTTTACAGCTGTAAAAACAAAATAATGTGTGGCTTTAAAAAAAAAAAAGGATTTTTTTTTTGTGTAATAACATTAGTTGAGATAATCCTGGTGTTCTGCTTGTCTTTTGTGTTAGATATGAGCTCCTGAGACGTAAAATCCAGCAACCACTTGCATCAAATCCCCCTGAAGATTTAAATCTGTGGCACAATATTTACTCAGGAACTCAGTGGTTTTATGAAGATAAGGGTCTTAGCAGGTGAGATTACAAAAACTATAAAAACAAATGCTGGCATTTTGTATAGTGTATGTTTAATAGTTCAAAGTATTTCTTGTGTCTTTATGTAGTGAACATATTAATTATGTAATGAAATAGTTTTTGTCATCATCTTTGGCATTAGTCATTCTAATATGCAGGGATTTATTATTAGTCTGTCATTCTCGACTCATATTGTTTTGCTCTGAAAAAAAAAAAGAAAATAAAGATGTTGTGAAATTTTAGCATTGATATGCTCATGCAATCAAACCATTTAGATATATGAGTACATATGCTCTAGATTTGTGCGTTGGTAAAGTCATAGCACAGGCAGAATGAACATCTGAGAAGTCCTAGCTGGGAAACATTTGAAACTTGGTTTCAGCATTGTTTTTCTTACTTGGTTTTAAAATGCAAATTAACAATTGCCTTAACATCTCCAAAGGCAACAAACGTATTTATCGCACTCTCAGCAGACTTAATTTAAAGGCGCCTTTGTGTTAGCTTCATTATAGTTAAATGCAGTGTTGAGAGTTGGACAATGGAGTGTGGGTTCTGTTTCTCAGTATGTTACAGAACTCCTGTGTGGTATAGAGCAAGGCATTTGCTCTTGATCAACTTTAGTTTCCGCACCTCCAAGTCAAGGCTACCACCTACCACCCTTAAGACAAGCCAACACACACATTAAGAACCTGTAGCGGAAGAGTCAACATGGATTCTGAATTGGGTTTTTGTAGGTAAAGTCTTGGGAAAACATTCATGGATGGCTTCAGGACGTGTGAGTTCTCTCTGCTTGTGTGCTGGCATGCTTTATAAGGGTTGCATGTCAGTCATTGCCCCTCAAATACCTGTATGTTACTTCTACTTTGCTAAAAGCTCTGTGAGCATCCCTCCTGAGTACAATGTGAACCAGCAGAATGTGACCTCTGCTCCAGACTGTTGCATAGACCAAACCAAACCAAACCAAGCCAAGGTCTACTGCCTCTGGCTTGCCACTGCCTACTTGCTGAAAGTCACTGCTCGTTTTCGTCTATTGCAATAATTGATCACGGAGCTGTTCTTTTACCCAATAATGCCCAAATATCCATTTCTTTCTTAGACTATGTTTGAAATTCTACACAGAGTTTCCTTTGGTTTTAGTTTAGCTCATTTCAGCAGCGGTGGTGTATGCAGGAGTTATGTTAGCAGTTCAGAGTGGCAATAAATTCTGACAGGGTCTCAGTGGCAAGTAATTAGGCACAATGACCTGTTGGGTTGAATGAGCTATGGCCAGAAAAGTGTGCCTAACCCTCGGATACACCTGAACACTTCTTTTGGGAAGTGTTTTGCAACCTGCAACTATGTCTTTGCCATCAACAACTCCGGATGAATGCATGGCTGGAGAGAAGATGCTGCAGAGAGCTGCAAGTCTTATTTTTCACAGAAAGAAAATCCACGTATTAGCATTTCACTTGTGTCATGTTTTAAGCATGTTTCAGTATTAGTGAATTTTTATTATATTCCTGCAGAAGTCTATTTTCACCATAGGTTTTTTTCAGAAGGCTTTTTCAGTTCTAGTAGGCTAAGCCAAACTTCTTTTACTTTCATTGCTGGAAACACAGATCAAAAAATGAATCTCAAATTCTTATCATTAAATAGATTCCAATCATCTTTGATTGCACATGTGCTACAATTTCCAGGAGAATACTACGTGCTTGCAAGCAACAGAAAGCGAAGAGAGGGAAATAAGATGTGTTATGTATGTTGTCACTGTTCTAAAGTGATCATTACAGTTCGAGCTAGTGAGCTCCTATTAGTTTTCTTTCTTCTTAGTGGGACTGTTAAAGCTTAGCTCTTTTGAAAATCAGACTGGATGGTTGCATAATACAGGGTGCTATAGTAAAGCCGTAAAAAAAAAAAAAGTAAATATACTACGTTAGTGACTTCATTTTATAAAGAAATTTCTAAATACTAGGCATTTGCTGTAGTTTCGGTATTGTGTTTGTAGACAGTTATCCCAAAGTGCTGCAGCTTCAGTGAAAATTAGAACAAGATGATCCTGTGTTTCTGTGATTGCACAGGGTTTTGTTGGTTTTTTTTTTTTTGTTGTTTTTTTTGGGGGGGAATTTTATGGTGAAATTAATTTTAAGATTATGAAATCCCACTTAAAATACATTAATATGGCATTTGATATAGAGAAAAAATTACGGAGTGACAGTCACTTGGTTTACTAAATATACACGAAGTATTTAATGAAACTGTGTAAGTTTTGTTATACACAGTTCTGAAGAAAATTACTTTATTAAATGAGTTTGCATTCCTAGGCACTTTTTTTGTTTAATGTTTTCGTAGTGGGAACAGTCCTGGCTCTGTGGTGAATCACTTTTACAAATGAGACTCTGCGAGTTAAAATCAGTGGGTTTCCCAAAAGAGGAAAAAAGCCTCATTTGATTAAATTCTGATCCAAATTTTGGCAGGTTGCCACAGCTGTAATTACATATTGAATTGAGCTATAATCTCTCAACACCTCAGAAGCTACAACTATGAAGAAGTGAAACAATGTGTTTTATTTTTGTTGCCGTGTTAAGGGTGCTGAATTATTTCCAAAAAACAGACAGCTATTACAGAGCCTTCATTGGTGCAAACCATGCAGCTGCACTCGTTGGAGAGGGAGGGAGGAAATGGCAAAACTTCGGCACAGGCAGAAGGTTCACAGCAAATGTTTTCTATGTCTGCATTTTTTGTTCCATTTAATTATTTTTAAAACGTCTTAGGTACACAACATATGAGTACAAGCTCATAGTGCACAACGCGGTAGGATATACATCAAGTGAAGAAGTGATAGCTACTACATTAGCGGGATTACCAAAGAAAGGAAGTGTCCTCATTGCACGTACTGTTAATCATACTGCTGTAGACGTGGAATGGTCAAAACCAAGTAAGTGTGCTTAGTATTTATTCCAGTAACTAGATGTTAACCTGCCATCACTTATGTTGGTCTGCCTTGCTCTCATAGGAAACACAGTCCTTGTCTTGATTTATAATATACCTAAGTGTCCTTGAAAGGAGGGGAAAGAAATAGGTGGAAAAAAGTGCACATTTTGCTATTTTTCAGTCATGTTTGTATTTATTATATGCTATTTCTGCAGAACGAGAATAGTGAAAGGGAAGAAACAGTTAATGCAAACTCATGAGAAATCCACAAAGTGGTAGTACACAAAATCCTCTTGTCTTTGTGGTATAGTTCATCTGTTTGTATGAAAATTTACATATACATTCCTTCAGGATGAGAGGATCCCCATTCTCTGTCATTTTGCTCTGCTCCTTAAAAAGAATTTAGCCAATTTCTCTAGCTGGTTTGCTAATACAGCAGTGGGGAATTTTTTGCATGACTTACATGCAAATGATTTTATAAGGACTGGGTGTTGAATTGCAACAAATGTGGTCTCTTTATTTTATAATTGCGTGCCTGAAGTAAACATACTTATAAAAACTGACAAATGTAATAGATCTGAAGCAGCTCGCTGAAGTTTCATTACCTTAGTAATCTAACCCCTTGACCTTCTAGATGTGGGTAATGCAATCTGGTTTTATTTTCATTCATACCTTAGAAATTTTCTTCATATATGTTTGTGAATGCAAAGGTTAAACACCGAGACGGGGCCATTTGTTATTTGAAAACCTTATCATACTTTATTACTTCTTATGTTGCAAAAAGCATATTAATTGTTTTGTATACACGTTTCATTTTTTCATAATATTAGTTTTTAAATCATTTTCTTGTTTTCTTTGGGAACTTGGGAGTTCTTAATGTAAGCTGCCTTGCTAATTTTCTTTTTTCTGAAAAAACTACCGATGGTTTCTGACTTAAGGATTTAGGACTTATATCTCTACCATTTAAAATAAAAATAATGTATCACTCTTGATTAAGAATTTCTATAACAAAACTGTGTACTATTAAATCTGAAAATATGCTTTTGGCTTTTATCAATGCCATTTCCCAGTCAGCTGAGTCCTGTTCAGTGGTACAGGGTGTCATCTAAAGCAGTATGTATCAGTTCTTGAAGTTTTTGTCATAATTACTCTCTTAATCCTGGTGCCTACTGGAAACGCAGTTGCATTTGATCAGATCTGAATTTAAACCATTTGACAAAGGACAGATAAGATAACAGGCTGTATCTGAGTTACTAAAATGGAGAAGCAAGGCTTGCCTGGAATTCTTGTTTATCCACCAGCTCAGACCAATGAACGTCCTTCCCTGTGTAGCCAGAAAATCATACTGTTTTTTTAATTCCTTTCACTGGGGAAGCTAGTACTGGGCAAAACACATTTTAGGAAGAAATGTGAGGAGTTGATTTTTTCCCCTGCAAATATAATGCTTCTGAGTTTATTGCAGCTTTACATGTATATGATCCCCTCATGCTTGTTCTAAAATAATAACACAGGGATTTTAATTTTCACTGTGGCCAAAAGGTCAGCTGTGTAAAGTTGAATGTAACTATAATTTAAGACATAGACACTTGCCCCTTATTCATGGCTAAAGGCCTAACACGGGAATTCAGTACTTTTGGGGTGGGGTAGCGGTGTGTTTTTTGAAGGGAAGGAACAAACCGGGAACAAAATCTTTGAGGGTTCCATCTTAAACTAGCACCATAGAGTAATCTGATTTGTTATTTTCCTCCTATCTGGGTGAAATCCATCCTTTTGCAGTGGCAAGCAGCAAGGTCCATGCACCACTGCTGGAAGCGGGTTTCACCTATTAATTTGTTTGCTTCACAGATTCCGTTGTCATCATGGGATGGCTAGAGGAAGAAAGCTTTCTCCAGTATTATATAGGATAACTGTTAAAGATTTGGACAAGTTTGGAAGAGCATTCTGCATCTCTCCTTATAAGGGTGAAATTGAAGGCACCTGATGGAAACTTTGCTTTTTTTTTTTTTTAAATAAGGGAGTCTGCATAAAATTTGTTTTTCTCTTCACTCACTGAATGTTTTCCCAGTTGATCTCCCAATGTTTTTCCTTTCTTTTCTTAGCACTACAAGATTTGCAAGGAGATGTTGTATATTACACCCTCTTCCTGAATTCTACTGATGACAGAAGATCTCTGAGGATCCAGGCTGATGTAAACTCTGTAGTCATAGGTGATTTGCAGCCCAACACAGAGTACCAGATATTTTTTCAAGTTTTTAATGGAGCCCACAGCATCAACAGCGAAGTTGTGCATGTGACTACCTCAGACGGAGGTTGGTTAGCAGTGAGTGCGGCTTGGCTTAAAATCTGAGAATGAAATTGATTGATTTTTGTTAGGGTTGAGATCAGTCATCCTTCCATTATAAAATTTCCGGTATAAAAGGAAAAAGGGCTAAAACGCTAAAATGCTTAAGTGCTGGTTGTTATCATGTGGTAGATCAATAAACGGTCCCACTGAGACAGAAGCAAAAGCTCTAATAGCAGATATTAACCCAGTTTGTTCTTGTCTTCTCCTGCATACCCCTATATGTGTGCACTAAGTTTGGAACTGAGTTCATATCAATAAATGGTGGAATTTAGAAACAATTAATGGGTTTTTTAAAAGATTTGTTCTGTGAAGCGATATGCTTTTGACATGACAGTCATACACAGGGCCTTCCCTGAGTCACCAGAAACTCTACGTGTAAGTTCAGGCTCAAAGAAAATTCTTTGAGTCATTTCTATGCCAGTGGGCAAGTGCAGGGGGAGGAATAGAATAAAAAAAAAAATAATTGTGAATCTGAAATGTGTTTAGAATGGTCTTTCTAATCTTTTTGCTTTATAAAGTCTCATTATAAACATTATAATATCATTACCTCAGAAGCAAGTGTTCCAGGTCATTAGCAAAGCACTTTAAGTGAGGATTCCATTTCCTTTCTGATGCCAAAGGTCAGCACCTTTTGTTTATAAAATAGAATCAATCGCAAGGACAATTTTTCAACTGGTAAAGATGGGTTCTTATGATAAAAATAGGTCTTTGCATGGTTATTTCTGACATGCTTAGATAATTACGTAATTTAACGCTAAGGAAGGTGTTGTGCTTTTTTTTTTTTTTAAATAAGTGTTAGACTTCATCATTACCTATAGTAATCAACATTCAAAGCCATTTACATAATGACAATATTGTATATTGCTTCATAGTGCTTCAGCTATAAGGCTGATAACGTCACGTTCCACCAGACATAACGTGTTTTGGTCTCAGGTTTTGCTTTAAAAGCAAAATGCTCTGTTCTTCTCTTTTTTTGGAAGGATTAGGATTGGGGAGACATAAAAATGATGTTTGTATGTTGGCAGTGCAGATGGGTGAATAATTTATCATCGTATCTCACTGGCCACATACTACTGATGATTGACACTATGCTGCTGGTATAAAGCATTTTACCATCAGCTCTCATGGTTTCTAACTGAGAGTATAATAAGCCAATTTACAGAAGACTACAGACTGTGATAACTTCATCAGAGGAAAGCAGATAAGCAGTGAACCCTTTGCTAAACCTAAATACTAATCTGCATTTGGTTAAACAAGTGCTTTTGCAGAGACAGCTGGAGTTTATTCAGTTTCTTCCTTTATTTCTAGAGCCTGAGGGCATGTTCCCTCCAGAGGTTGTCATCATCAACAGTACAGCTGTACGTGTCATCTGGACATCGCCTTCGAACCCAAATGGTGTTGTCACAGAATACTCTATCTATGTAAATAATAAGCAGTACAAGACTAGAATGAACGAGCCGGGGTCCTTTCTTTTAGCAGATTTGTCTCCTTTCACTGTATATGATATACAGGTTAGAATATCTGTTCTGGGTTGTGTAATATACTTTAATTTTACGTAAAATACGTGTATTTCCGAGTGGAATGTTGCTTCATTAGTTTCTTTACATATATGGACGTGTATTTGCACCGATGTTTGTGTGTACATACATACAAGGCATAAATTTATTTTCAGTGTATTTTAGCTCTGTGTACACTTTTCATAATACAAATTTCCATTATCTTTTTTCAAACCATCAAAACTCCATTTACTTTCCCCTAAATGCTCTGTGCTACAACATTAGCAAAGCCCCAACATATATTACAAAGAGGCAAAGATTCTACTCCTACTCATTAAAAGAAAATTGCAATTGTTTTAGAAACATCAGGCATGCATAATATATCAGCACAGAGAAATAACAATATTGCATTTGTCATCCTTTTATCATTTTTTTTCCTCCTTATCCTTCTGAGGAGGAAGCAGAGCTGATCTCTGAAATCATAGTAGTACTTTTTATGCTGTTAATAAGTACAATATTTTTTCTTTGCTTTTCTTTTTCTCTGTCTCTGCCTTTCTATTCATCTAATGAAAGACAAAATACTCTGTGCAGAATAAAAATTAAAAAAAATCTTTCTATCCGTAAGTTGTATTAATATATTCAAGAAATGCAGTTTGACACGCACTTGTAACTATACCTGTCTATTTTGTTCAGGTTTGGTTTGCATTATATATCAGAAGGACTTAGTAGTACCATGTATACTTCGTTCTGAAAATTTGCATCCAGTTAGTACATGCCATAAATAAACATCACAGGCATTCCGTAAACAGATTTCTATGTTCCAGCCCCTCTGAAACAGCAAACCTCCACCCATGAATACACATATGACTTTCTGAATGCTGCTTGGAAACACATTTGTCTTTTCTCAATAACAATGCAAATTCAGTGTACTGCCTCACTTATAGACTCTCTATATTAATTTACCATGGCCACCTTCTGTTGCTTGAGATGTTAATTATTCTTCTCTTCTGCTTTCCTAGTCTTTATACTGGACTTATATTTGCATCAATGTGATAGGTAAAACTGAAGTAAGCTGGGTTTAATTTTTTATTTTATTTTATTTTATATTATTTTATTCTTATAATGGAAACAATATTATCTTGGATGCATGTGCATCTCACCGGTAATCTTACTGCATTATCTTTCATTTTCTTAGCTCTTTTATTTTGAGTAACTTCTCTGTTGACAATACAGGAACAATGTTACCAGCCTTCACTAGCTATTTCACTTTACCTCTGTTTAGTTTAATACCAAGAATTGAAGAAATAAGTTTTTATTTCTGTCGCATATTTCATTAAAAAGTATATGATTCCTATTTGCATTTTTCACTTTTAATTTTCCAGAACAGACATAAAGGAATAGAAAATATTAAGGAAAAATAATCTTTTTTTTAATGTCAGAATGTATGGTAGCGGTAGAAAACTTACTCAAGTCCCCAAATCAGAGTACATTTTTTTCAGTGTTGTGTATCAATTCTACATATGCATACAGAAAACCAAATTCACTGTGATTCTAATGGTGATAATTTAATAGAGAACAGCAATTAGTGCCAGAGGCCTGCATGTACTCTTTTTTTGAGAATGTTGTGGGAAAGTGTGATGCAGCGCAGTATATCAGTGGTGGATATACTTATCTCAAAGCTGTGGTATTTTCCTGGCTGTGTGGAATCTCCTAAATAGAAAAGAGTAAAATCTTGAGTGATGAGAGAAGTCTAAACAAGTAGCAGAGTTGAATAATTTCTTCACGAGTATGTGAAACTCATGTTTCTTCTTCATCAGATTGAAGCCTGCACCATGTATGCCTGTGTGAGAAGCAATGGGACCCAGATTACAACTGTGGAAGATGAGCCAAAGCAGCTGTCAGCACCCATTATTCACATAATTGGCTCAAGGTATTATGTTATAGGTGGCTTTCATATATCAGAGCGATTTGTGGCTGGAACGGGGACCAGAATGCAAGGTTGTCTTCTCTCAGCTGAATAAGATGCATAAAAGAATTCAGTATACACTTTGTATACAGTATAAACTTTTTTCATGGTTGTTATTTTTGGTCTTGGAGTTTTTGTCCAAAAGAGCAACTGAAGAAATCTCACCCTTGGTTGATTGTACATACCCATTTGGGTATCACACTGTGCTGTGGTAATGAATAAAGCGTAAGTGGAAGTAGTTAAGAGAAGAAGTGTACAGGAATGAAAATTATCACATTTTGCTGTCAGTTAAGAAGAGGAAGATTAATGCTCAGGGAGCAATGCAATGCTGATAATGGAAACTTAGAATAATTGTGGGTAAAAAAAAAAGTCACCTATCACAACAGTAGGAATTAGTAAGCTATCTTAAAAGGCATGCATATATCTATGTCTCCTTGAACCACTGTTTGCAATCTGTCTCTCCACTGCCTCCACAGACATGGGCAAACTTCTTAGTTGTAAAGGGAGCATCAGATTTGCAGTCCTTAGAAGCAGCCACATACAGTGATTCTTTGGGAGTTAATATCTTTCAAAGAAAGACTAAAACTAAGCTTGCGAACACATTTTTTCAGAATTATAGCAACAATAAAACAGCATTCTGTTTGTATGTTATTGTTCATGTGATTTTAATACACTTCTGGTGGAGTATGCTCATTAGCAGTATTTCTTTTATAAAAAGAAAAAGATATCTTTTATTAAAATAGCAAAAATCTAACATCTGAGCCTTCAGAAATGGCCAACAGAATGGATTTGCTTCTCCAGTCTCTTAAGGACTTTGGTTTGCTGTTTATCATTTCTGCATTTTGCTTGAATTCAGCATTTGTCTCTATAAGGGTGAAATTAAGCTTGCTATTTTTCTGTCACGCGTACAGATATAGTCCAAGCTTGTTTGATGATAAGAACTCAATTCAGGATCTCATCTTTTGCCCTTGGCTTTAACTTACGTATGCCTTTGTCTGTATTGTCTGTACTGCAAACACTTATGCATGTTTCTGCTATTATATATAGACTAAATATGTCATAACACATGAAT
The DNA here is from genome assembly GCA_013398295.1 of Chionis minor. Lineage (NCBI taxonomy): Eukaryota > Metazoa > Chordata > Aves > Charadriiformes > Chionidae > Chionis > Chionis minor. Next base: position 937,267 of record VZSF01001826.1, read on the forward strand.
GCAAAAGGATCAAAAATGCCTTCCTGCTTCATAACCTGCTCAGCCAGAAACAAACTCTGTTTCTACACTGCCTTTTCCTACATGTCATATTATCATCAGCTGTTCTTATATCCCAAAAGAATACTAACTACTGATCGATTGCCCGGACATGTCTGGCCGTGGCCTACACGTGCCCCGGGTAGTTCATTTATTTGCCACGGTGGATTTGCTAGAGTGGAATTTAATCAATAGCTAATTCATTAATTCTGGTCCTCGAGTATGTAGGGATTGTGCAGTATAAAAATGACTGGCTGGCTTCAGCTTTGATTGAAATATGACAAACACTGCAGCTGACAGCTTCAGCAAGTGCTGGGCTGAATATGAATTTTGCTTATTTATCCTCCATAAAAGAAAATGCTTGGGCAAAAACCCAGTTTGTGTAGACAAGAGGACATTTTAATACATACCTGTCATCAAACAGAGAAAAAAGGCATTTCTAGAGTAGAGACTCATGGGATACCTGAAATATAATACAGACTGTGCAGTTTATGGTCTTTAATTGGAATCATGGCATTTTTTCCTCTTCTGAATCAGTTTGGGGGGCTGTATTATTGATGAGAATGCTGTAGGATAATGTCTTTGTAGCATTCACAAATAATTGTTTTAAAACTTGCCTCAAGCTGCTGCATGACATAAATTATAATTTCACCCACCAACTTCTTAGAAATCTTTCTGATAGCAGCTCCATCCACACTGTTCTAATGAAGGTTATACCACCGGAGCCATTATAAATACCTTACTTTTCCACCCCTTACAGTTAATAACTCAGCTTCAGGCTGAAACTTGGCACAAAAGGTCGCAGTCCCAGAATGATTATTTTATAATGCCAAACTTCAAATAGGAAACAGTATGGGACCCAATCCTAAAGTCCTAAGTGAGGTTCTGCTTTGTTACGTTTCTTGTCTGTGTTTTGGGTTTTTGGGGGGGAGGTGGACAAGTTGCATTGGCCACGTTTAGGTAGAAGCAAATCCTATTGAAATCAAGTGTGCTTTCTTTTTTTTAGTTAAGACCTCAGGGTTTGTCTCTATAGAGAGGTGTTGTATTTTACAACACAGTTTAGGAAGTCCTCCTAGTACTGCATGTATGTGCACACTGACTTAAAGTTTGCGGAATACATTCAATTCTCACAATGTGTTGGAAAATAGTTCCTTCCCCTTTAAAATACATTTCTTCTTTCTCTTTTTCCTTGTAATGCAGCATATTTTAGTTTTTTTTCTAATAACAATACTTGGTGGCAGCTTTGTTGCTTTCAGAGAACTGGCACACAACGCAGATAAACCCTGCCAGCGATTCTGTTCAGTGCTTAATTAAAAGGTTGATGCCTCTGAAAGCGCCATGTTGCATAAAGTAGGGAAAATCCTTCTCAGCTTCATGAAGAAAGAGAGTGTCCTTTATGCACCTTGGGGAGAACCAGAAGCCCTGGTCAGGGTGTAACAGAGAGCTCAAAGACGATAAGGCCATGGGAGAAAAGCCAGGTGAATTATTCTGTTTGATGTTCAGTGTCATGGGGCTTGGGAAGCTTTCTGTATTGGACGCTGTTCATGGGTGAATGAGCTGGAAGAACTATTTAAAATTAACATGTTAGTGAGATTTTAAGACAAATGGATAAAACATATAGCAATAAATTGTTGGGCAGATGGTATTTGTGCAGGAGTTCTAAAGCAGCTCAAACATTAAAGTGTCAAAGTACCCTGCTGTGTAAAATATCCTTCAAATTGGTCTTAGTACTGGAGGAATGGAAGATGAGACAACATAGTGCAGGTTTTTCCATGGGGATCTGGGGAACTAAAGACCAGTAAGTCTGATTTTCCATACTGGGAAAATGGACACAAACTTAAAAAAATGAAAGGGATTCTTAACTATGTGAATAAAGATGAAATGCTGGGGAAGATTTTTACGGAGTCACATCCAACCAACCTATGACAAGCTAACCAGAAATATCCGGAGGACAGGCAAAACACAAAAGTTTCTCACCTCTGCTTAGTTTTATAGCACTTTCCCTAACGTTTTCAAGACAGTGTTCCCATGGAGGAAACCTGAGCACTCTCAATACTTTAGTAACGGGAAAAAGCAAAGCACAGAAGGATTTATGTAAGAAGTTTGTAGGAACAACAGAAGCATAATGCTATTTATCAGACTTTCTGTACTGTGTCATACTGCCTCTCTAATTATGTTAGCACTGCAGTCCACGATGCAGCAGGTAGTTAACTCTTTTGCAATAATGCTAAAGCAGTTACTCGGTATGTGTGATCTGATGAGGAAAGTATTTCATCCACTGGTCATTAATAATAGCAGTGTTCAATATCTTAAGAATGCCAGGTGAATCTTGTGATCTTTCTGTCATTTTTTTTTTAATTCCAGCTTCAGAAAATAATGTCATTGAATCTTAGGTTTAATGTGATTTTTTAAATTTAATCCTTGTATGTAATGAAACTAACACAACATTCATTCTCAAGCTTCAAAAGCTGAGGCCTTACTATATTTTTAGTCTTCATGGTTAACCTGTACTACTGTGTTGAGAAAAAAAAAATCAGTTCTTTTCACGACTCATGGACACTTGAAGCTGGTGATACTTGAAGCAGGCAAAAAACAGAATTTCCTTTCCAAAGTCTGATTTACTGAAATGTATCTGATGTGGTATCAAAACTCTGAAATACTGATATTTTTCATGAATTTAAAAAAAAAAAATAAAAATTATTTCTACCTGGAAATGTCGGAATGAATTGTCTTCACATGCTGGAGCCAAAGGACTTCAGTGTGCTCTGCTGCACCAAAAGCAAATATGCTTTTGTGGATGAGGGTGAAATCGTCCTTTATCACCTGGAAGTGATAAAGTGCTGCAGTGCCTCATGGACCTTGCAGTCTGAAGCAGTTCTTTTCTGTGAACCGGGTTAGGCTGCCTGTTCCCTGGGAGGTGAGCCCTACGTCAGCGTTTTCACCACATTGACAGCAGTTGCAGAAGGGGCTCCTCCAGCATTTGAACTACCATAAATTGCAGGTGCTTGAAGTGAAGTTTTGTCTGGGTAGGCAAGGACTAAATTTCGCATGCCAGGTGTTGTACATCCACCTGCGCACAGAACTGGCAAGTCTGCTTCCGTAGTTCAGGCTGTGGGCACTTACTAGCGTAGACGCAACTCCGGTTTACCTGAGAGGGAGTAGCAGGGGATGAAGAGAAGGAGAGGGTGGGCAGGCTCTGTCCCCATGTCTCTGCAGCTGTATCAAACGCACCGTACGTGATCTAGCTGGCTGCATGCTAAAGCACCCATCGTGTCCCATTAAATCTGCATCTGCTCAAGAAGATTCTCAGCTCAGCCTGGGGTATTTCTTCAGCTGGGGGAGGGGGGTGTCAAAAAACCTCTGCAGTCCTGTGAAAGCCCTGCTGATTTTTCTAAACTGAGCTATGCATTGTTCTTGCTGTGATGCTTTGAAAACCACCACAATTTGTCATGGGTGGCAAAAATCGGAAGGTGTAGACATAATTGAAACATTCACAACATTGTGAAGGAGTCTGCTTATTTGTGAGTATATACAGCTGTGTTTTTATTGGAAGATCATACTGAGTTTTACCCTTTCAGTGGCACTGGTCAGTGAATTCCCATTCCACATGATTTCTTTGTGCAGCTGCAGCTTTACACAATACCAGGCTGTGTCCACCCCTAAATGTGTATCTATAAATTAAATAATAATAAAATTATTGCTTGTTAAAGGAAAGAAATACATGCCGAGCTCTGCAGAAAGGGCAAAATGTTCAAATCATTGCATCAATTCTTAGGCCAAATTTGAAATTATTTTAGAGAGAAATATGATTTGCAAAACTGCAAAAACTGGTGCAATACTTTGAAAATATATCCTCAAGGGTCTGAATGAAACTTGCAGAATGCAAATAATTCAAAAATATTATTTGAAATGCTTTCTTTGCTCCTGTGATCTATACTGTGCAAAGACCAAGAGAGAGTTACAATGGCATTTATAAAGGCTGAAGTGCTACCCTTCTTTTCCTTTTCATTTTATCTTTTTTTTCTGAAGTTTATACAATATATTCTCCTGTTTTTATGTTTTTAGGTTAGATCCTGTAACAACATTTAAATGTAGACGTGTGTGTGTGCATGTGAGTGTGTGTTTATGTGCCTGTGGTAGAATATGTAGTGAATACAAAATAGCCATGTAAGGAATATGGAATTAAATCTGGTTCAAATGAAGACCTTGGAATGATAATGGTGACTCTACAAGTCACCTATGAAGTTATTCCTTCATAGGTGACATTAATTCCTGTTCTGCAAAGACTTATTGCTGTGTGTATTCCTCTGTTTATACCTCAAGGAAGTGAAATAATAGTTCAGTTATTTTTATTCTGTTAAGGTGTCAAAGTTTATCTCGGCAGCTGCTGTTTCACTGTAAGATTTTTTGCTTTAAATTAATGCTAATTTATGATGTCACTGGCATTCTGACAGTGGCTGTGTAATTGGGACATGGAGATTAAAAAGAGGCATTTGGAGCCTAAGTATATACTGTGCAATGTTGTCTCCTTCTCTACCCAAAGAAAGTCATAGTGAAAGAAATTTGTCTTATGCAGCATTCCAGAATGATTCTGCAAAAAATGAAGTTTTCATTTGAAATACCCATGTAAAATGTGTACATTATAAAAGGCAGAGCAAATTTCTCTCTAATGTCCCTTTTGCCTTTTTTTTTTAAGTGAGATTTTAGAGCCAACATCTGCACATTTTTAGCAGTGACAGGCATGCTACAGTTTAACATGACTTTTCCTTTAAGATACTTTCTTCCTTAAACTAATGATGGTCTGATATCAAACCTGAAGTCAACAGGATTTTGTTTTACAGACAGTCTTTTGTGGGCTGCTGCAGTTGTACTTTTACATTCAAAATCGTAAGTCTTGAGTCTTACTTTTGAAAAACACTTGCATTTTGTACTTCTGAATTTATATCAATGAAAGTATTTAAGCCCAAAAGAGAACTAGTGCTTACTGCTACTCTGATGAGTTCTTACTTACTTTTAATTCTTTGCTGAAGGATACATTTCAGAGCAACGTACTTTTTGTATAATTTTTTTGAAAGCAGAGAAAAGACAAGATGAATACAAATCTATTCTAAATGGGGACTGAGCACAATGTAAGCAAGCTGCCCTGGCTACAGCTCAGAGGGCAGGGGGGGGGGTTTTGCCCCCTGATTGCCCATCCTCCACCAGGTTCCTAGCTGAGAATGGAACAGTCACGCCAGCCACAAAAATAGTTCATGTACTCCTTTACTATAGGACCAGGAAGGTATATTGAATCCTTTCTCCTACCACTGAAGTGAAACAAGTAAAATGCTCAAAAGTTTATTACACGTAAATTTCCAGAAGCATGAATGAGATGTCTTTTAAATAGCAACCTTTAAGGGCATTGATTGCACGTGTGATTTATTCTCCCAGAGTATTGTCACGTATTGACACTTTTTTCAAGCTTTTACACCTTTTGGTTATTAAAGCAACTGTGAAATCCAGAGGAACATTTTGGACAGTTCAAAATATTTCACTCTGTATGAACTAGTATAAAATGGAATTAGTATGTGCTAGTCCTTTAACATAAGTATCAACAGAAGCATAAATACTTTAAATAATTTAACAGATGTTAATTTTTCTGCTTATTGTAGGTCTCTTCAAATCAACTGGGCATCACCAGGACAGCCAAATGGCATTATCCTGGGATATGAACTCTTACGTAAAGCCTGGCAGAGGTGTACCCCAGCAAAGACTCCAAGAAGCAGCAAAAGTAATAGAACATGCATGTCGTTAGAATGTAAAAAGCATGAAAATATCTGTGGAGAAGTGTGTTATCATCCAGAATTGAAGGTACATGTATGTTCTTAAGTTAGCGATGTAATTAAAAATTATAATTTTAGGAATAATTTTGTAAACCAAACTTCTTTAGTTATCAGAAGAAGGGAAGTGGGGAGTTCTGCTTCTTTTGACATTTTAAAAATCAAGGTTCTGATACGTGTTTTGAAACTTTTAAAAATCAAATATGGATGTTTGAGCTCACTACAGGGATAGCTGTGCAAAAATCTCCAACAGTATATGTGAGTCAGCTAATGACAAATGATTCTGTTGTCTTAAGTCTGTGATTGTTGACTTTATTTCTCCTTTCAGAAGAAATGAACTGGTTAGCATTTACGAATGTGTCTTGCATTAACACTTTGGTTTGGAGCAATAGCGCAGTTCTGAAGTTCTTTTCATTCACAACATGCTGACAGAGGGTAGAAGTGGTTTTAATACCACTAATGTGAACTAAATCCCTTGCACAGGAAGCTAAGACAGAACCTGTGCTTCAAAAACCCTTCAAATATGCTCCAACTCTGGATGGGGACTTTAGGCTCCCAACCAGTCTGTGGACCACCTCAGTTCACAAGAATGCATCTGAAGTTTCTTCCCTTCAGAAAACTTCGCTCCATGTGCATAGCGCAAGGAATCAGGCAGTATCTAATCCAAAGTAAATCTCGCAAGCCATGTGTAATGTAAGTGTGAGGAATCTCTGTTCCAACCTCTTGAATCCACTAATCCAATCCCGTTGTGACAAATTGCATGGTGGGTATATATGTATATAGATCTCTGTACTTATTTTTGGATCCCACTTGGAATAATCGATTTTGCTCATCTGTGTGCCATATATCACACACTGTAAACAACTAGAGATTTTTTTGTCTGCTCAAGTATTCAGGTGTCTGTGGACCACATGACAGTTGTTCACATGGCTCCTTGGGCATCAAGTGATTGCACAGGACCACTTAAAGGCCATAGGAAATTTTCTAGGTATATGCAGAATTTCAAAAACACTAGTAAAACTATAAAGCTTCTCTGTGGGAGGAATAATTTCTCATACGCTAAATGGCCAATGGTGGTTATTAACATGACTTGCTGTTTCACCTCCCCCCTCAAATTCTTTCTTGGCTAAATGCTTAATGATCAGATTCTCCAGTACAGAAAATCTATTCAGATTCAGCTACAAGTGGGTGGCTGTTACATGACAATGATGAGCAGCTCTGAATGGGATCCTTTGTGGCTTGTCAGATGTATTTTTAAATTATGGCTGTTTTCAGGTTAATCTTCATATGAGTTCCTGTTTAGGAGTAGGATCAATAACATAGCGGGAGTCTGTAATGGTTTTTATTGACAAATGAGGTAGAGAACTCTTAGTTTGAAAGTAAGATTTAATGTAATGAAATAGTGTCCCTATTTGTCAAAGGCATCATCACATGTTCCATGACTAAAGCAAACAATATGTATTCACGAGATTTCCTGTCAGACAAGACAGTAATTAAGGAAGTGAGTTATTTGAGGGCTTCAAATCAAAATATAAATTATTCCAGTCAACACAGCTTTAGCTTTTGAGCTTCCCTGGAAACAGTATTATACTAAACATAAGTATTTCTGAAATCTTGCCAGTGAATTATGGGCAATCCTTTGTTATAAAAGGTAAATTTACTTATTTCAAGTTTTTGGCATGGTAGACATTTTGTTAAATCTTTGCATGTATATGAGTTAAATTAGTAGTATATTAATTTTAGAAGTTTTCTTCTCTGTTTTTATGGGGTTTTTTCGGTGTTTGTGTATTTATGGTAACTTTGAGCTTGGAGAATGTCCATTTATTTTTATAGCTTCCTGACTTTCTAATTTTTTCTAATTAATTTTGCATTATTTTGTTGTAATGGTCTGTCTGTATTCTCAGAGACTGTGGTTAGGAGTGGGTGCTGTTTGGTTAAGTAACGGACACATAATAAATGACAGGAAGGTCCACAGGAAACTGAAGCACTCATACATAAAATGACATAGGAGTAATTTTCATGGATGAATTGATTAAAATCCCCCTCCTAATGCTTTGCCTGGTTTGCTGTGTGTATGCCCACCAGCCATCCAAAATGTCTGTAAGAGGTCCTGGCACCTCCATGTTGCTCTTAAAGTAGAGTGTGGCACAGGGACAACATAAGACCTTATGTGGCAGCCCTCTGTCACCCTTTTATAGAATTCACTGTCAATCTATGCCAGCTATAATGCTGAAGTGTTTACGCTAGTATATGTGGTCTTTAGATTCAACAGTTGAAGAAGAGCAATGCTGACCAGCATACACTTGTTCTGGGAAGAAAGTCTCTTACCACAACGCCAGCTGCTATTCACCATAAATTTATTGTACAGCCAAACGCAGAGAGACGCCATGGAGTGTCAAATGCTGAGCAGCTGAAGTAATGTTCAGATTCAGAATAATAAACAAGATTTTTGTTTGTTTGATGATAGGCTGGCCAGCAAAAGCAGGCAGATTGCATATATATGTAGTTCCAACAGACAAATAGGTTGTGGAGTTCTCTACTTTTGCTCAAGTCATTTATTGCACCTTGTATACAAGGCACACACAATGGGTCTAATTTCCCTCTTCCAATGTCCTTGAATTCAGAAGTATAAAATGAAAGGAAAATTTTGCCTTTTATGCAAAAATAATTTGGAGATATGTCTTGGGTTATTAATATTTATATATTAATATTATATATAAATACTAATATTTATTGGCTAAATTTGGCATCATCAACTTGGTATTGTAAGGGACTGCAGAAAAAGAAAGTCTATTTATAATTTCATATCTACATAAGAGGTCACCAAAATATAATCCCCTCCATCCATAGAAACCAAGGTTTTTCAGTAATAGGAATAAAAGGATGTGTTTTCACTGTGCTGCAGCGAGGGATACAGAGGCTCTTCAGCTAACATTGGCTGAGCTGAGTCCAGCTACGAAGTGCAGTTCTATCAGAAAGGCAGTGCTAAATAGCCCAGGTGTAGGGTTGCACTGGTAAATGTGTGCTGCGTCTGGGATCCAGGTTAGTATCTCTGCATAACAGTTTGCTGTGTAAATAAACCAAATTGCTGTCTTGGGAATCTCTAAAAGAACAAATGGCCTTCTCACTACAAGGTTCATGTGTATGTGCACATTCATGGGCTGATGTAGGCCTGGTATTAAGCCTAATGAAGACCAAACAAGATTCCTGCTACCTTAAATAATCTTTGCATCAGACCCCTTCCTCTTGTTTCTAGTTGTTACTCCATTTTTCTGCTTCGGTCTCAGAAATCTTTGTTATTTTACCTAAAGCTAACACAGTGCTGTGCCTGGTATCCTTATCCTGGTGTTTGTAATCAGACCTGTATGGATTTATAATTCTTGAGAGCAGAAAGAATTTAGAAATGGGGGGTTTCTGTGTGTAGTTTTGCAGAAGAGCTAAGAATACACTCTCATGATCAACTGACAGAAGGGTGCCTATATCCTGTGTATCTTTTACAGTAACCTGTGCTGCTTGGGTTTTTCCAAGCTGCCAAAATTGTCAGTCTTTTCCCACCTGTATTCAGTAAGGTGGGACCCATAATTCCATCCATATTTGAAATCTCAAAAAAGTTATCAGCTAACAGAGCACATATCATGAGATCTGCAGAATTTTACTTCAGTTAACAAGGGAATGTGCCCTAGCTTCACCCATCAGGGAGCGTAATCTCAGTACCGATGGGGAAGGCATTCCTGTATTATCCATGTAGCTACTGAACTGTCCTTCTGTTGTTGCTGGCATCCTGAAAATAATGAGACAGGCACAGTAAAAACGCAATTAAAATAGTGGCATAAAGGCTAATAATTTCCGCACACAATGGCTCATGAGAATGAACATCACTGGTTAAAAGGGTCCTGACTGACGGTGTTAATACATCTTCAGCACTTTTTATTTTCAGTAACAACAAGCTGTATAAATCTGCAGTTAATGAACAAAACAAATATAATTCAGACATTACTAGAAGGTACAGGCTTACCCCTTTACTCACCATAATTAACATGTGTCATTTGTCAAAAACACCAGAAGGACTCTTCTCTTTAAGGACAGGATCGGCAAAATGACGGCTTGATAGCTATCCTCAAAAGCGTGATTTTCAGGAGTGGAAACTAACACATCTTGACATCGGTGAAGAATATTCCATCAATATTTATGTAAAATTTACTATTAAGGCTAGCAATATTGTGAAAATATTGTGAAAATTCTTTTTAAGTTCTTTCAGGCTTAGAGAACCTTTAAAAAGATAACACTTCTTGTATAGTGTGTGCTGAAACATACCTGAAAGACAGGAAATGAAGCTCATTGTAGTAAGATGAAATATAATGATTTGTAACAGTATAACAATCATTTCTGCTCGTGGATTTTAGATCTAAGGCTGTACCAGTTACCAACAGGGAACAGCAGTTTGAGAAAAGAAATGGGTGAGTAAGTACACTTAGCAAAAAAAGGGTGTCTATGTAGATTCAGAGACAATTTAAGTAAAAAAGAATGAGCCTTACTATTTTAAAATAGTCCCTCTCACACAAGAATACGATGGGTCAATCATTACTCTGCTGTTTGCTCCACAGGCAGAATTTTTTAATGAACTCCTGTAGCTAATAGGAATTCCTTAGAGTGTTTTGTGAATTGCTATTTCACAAAGTGGCTCTGGCAGCAAGCGTTTGACAAGAAGGATAAACATGGCTGCCTAGCACATCTGTTTATTTGAGTAAATCAGTCCTAGCTCAACTGGCATGTGTCCATAAGGCCAGATAATATCCTTCAGCAAAGTCTTCAGCAAGCAGAGGGATCAGGGATGACACAATCTTAATTAAAAGAGAGCTGCATTGGTAAGTTTGGAGTATTTTTAAAAATTGTTAAAATACTGTGTAATCCTGCTGCCAGAATTGATATCTAGTTACCCTGTGCTGGTGTCATGGCTGAGGGGGCCTTTTGCAGGTATTGTAATATGCCTTTCTTCGTGCCCAGCCCTTCCCAGTCCCTGTGCTCCTGGGTCACAGTCCCTTTGTGGGCTTGGATGGGAGGCTAACTACAGGATTGATTTTTATGTAACTCAGTCTACCAATATTTTTAAGGGCTCCCATGATAGCTAAGGGTGAACATATTGTATCATCTCCACCAATAGTAAAGATCTCCTGGTTAGCAAGCATATGTCAAGCATTCAACCCTCCGTATGAAGGTGAGATCTCCGACCTGGTTAAAATGTTGGTGTCACTGTAGCTGATCACTACGAACCTTCTGCTCTCATGTACATAGTAACACCATCCAGTTGGGACTGTCACTTTTAGATCTAAGAGGATGAGATAATAATAACCTTTTGCCACTATAACTTTCAATCCATCTGCTTTTCTTCTTTGTCAATGACATAATTTTAGCATTACTTGAATGCATTTTATTTTATGGATTGATAATGCAGAATCCCTGGGCTGAATATCAATGCAAATAGAAACTAACTATCTTTAGAGGACTGCCAAAAAAGTGTTATTTAACAATTTACAACTGACTACAGAGGATCTTATGGAGCTACATAATAATAGTACCAACTATATCAATCGGTAATGCCAGATGAGAGTCTGAATGTGTTTTAGAGCTGACTGGACCCCTTTTTTGAAATTGCCTAAAGGGTATTGAGAAGTGAGGATCTTAAATCACTGTTAACAAGGAAAAGTAGCTGCTGAAACATACCTGGGTGTTCAGCCAGGGACTTTCTGAGGGAATTAAGAAGGAAAAGGGGAGACACCAGTAATAATGCAATCTTACAAATAATGTTCCAACCAGAATGCTTTGGAGTTAGTACTAAAGCGGCCCTCCCAGTGTCTGTGTGAAATATGCAGAGCAGCTGTTTCTACTGAGGATTCACAAGAGAAGGGGCATTTCTTAAATCTGGAAACATCGCATGGAAAGTAAAATGGCAGCTCAAGAATTTGAGGCTGGATAATGCCAAAGATGTGCAGGTTTCTTTATCCGAAAGATGGAAAGACAGCTCAGGTGAAATTTGGGTGGTGTGCATCACTGAAAAGAAGGAAACAGTACAGGGATGACAAATGAAATCCATGAAAAGGAGGAGAGAAATGGGGCTAGACAGATCACAGAGGGAGACAAAGTCCCAAGGGGCACACAAATTGGGACCAAGAATATGTGAGGAACGTGTATTTGGCCTCCTTTCATGCAGGCACGTACAGCATTTACTGGCTCTGGTGTCCCAAGCTCAGGATGCAGTAAAAAGGACAGGACAGAGGCCATTATTTACAAGTGTCAAGAGTTGTTGTTAAATGGGATCTATTCTCAGGACTGTGGCAAGATAAGTATTTGATTTGATATTTTTAAGAATGCTTTTTTTGGACATACATTTAAGAATGCTTGTCTTGGAAATGCAGAGAGACCAGGTAATCTAGGTTGTTTCGGAGCCAATTGTAAATGGAAACAAACCTCAGCCTGCAGTGCGTGCCAGTCACCAAAAAATATCCAAAAGATGGGATGCGGAGAAGAGGTGTGAAGCAGAGTTCTATTTGACATCTTAACTAATGATCTGGAAGAAAGAACAGTAGGTTAATTAAATTCAAAGATTAGATTACATTACCAGTAACAAGGTGGACAGCAAAATAATATAATAGGACCTACAGAGACACTAAATTCCTCAACAGAAAATGACAAAATTCAGCTACATTGGTACTCTAAAACAGATGCTGAATGAGAAAGTATGCTGGAAGAGCAGAAAACTGTTTGACAATTCAAAGCATATAATGTTATAAACCCTCAAAATATAGTGAGGAAAGAAGAACACCCTCTGCTTTACCTCATGTTAATTTTGCGTTACATATTGCTTATGTATTGCAAATTGTAACTTCAGAACCTAACCAGTACTCCCGGGGGTGATTGAGTAAAGGCCATTCAAAACAACAAAACAAAGCATCATGTATTCACATAGAAGTCAGAAAGAATTTGTTTACGACTTAAGAAAAGTAATAATTTTTTTCCTTGCATGAATATATTTATGTTAGCGTTATAAGTGTAATACAAGTTAGATGTCCTGAGCCTAGTAATATACATTTTTCTAAGTTTTTTTGTTAGCTAGTAATTAAAGTACCTGGGTAAACAAAGGATGCCTCTAGGGGAACATTTTCTTTGCTGTTAAGATAACCTGATTTAGAACACGGTTAAGTAAGGGGCGGAAGTGCTCTGTGTCAAAAGAAAACAAAGGAGCTACTCTGCACTAACTTCTGTGCTGTACTGCCAACTGCATTTGCTGTTTAGCTGTAAGAGCCTTCCTTCTGGCTAACACAAGTTGCACTGATGGTAGGTTCTGAGGTTACAGTTTTTACAATGATTCTACTGACTGTTCTATATGATTTGCTGTCTGCCACTCCATTGACACAGGAGTAAGTGTACAAATAATTATTTGATTGTTCAAGCGTATAATTTTCTCGACAGCACCTAGAAAGAAGTCCACAGTTAAAAGGCCTTTTCAAAATTCATTTCTATGTAAATTTTATTTTGGGAAAAAAAAATCTTATATAAATGCTATTCTCTTGAGATCACATTGTCTGAAGAACTGTGGTCATAAATAAGTGATCATGTGCTATAAGAAGAAAATTCCACTTATCTTTATGTGAAAGGAAACCCAAAAGAAATACTGTTTTTTAGTTGTAAGAGTTTCAGATGACATATTCCATCATGAATGAATGAATAAATAAATAAATAAGAATTGGGAAGAAAAGAAAAGGATAAGGTGATTGTGGATTATATCTACATATGGCAATCTACTCCACGTTGAGATACTCAAACAGCCTGCAAGGTATATGAAGATGGTTCATATTAATGGACTATTTTGTTAAGGTACAATATGGTCGAAAGCCACAAAATAGCAGCAGTTTTTCAGATACATAGTAGTTTGTTGAAGTCTGATAACGCTGGAGGGCACAGGATTTTAGCCAAGTTGCATTTTGTTTGACTGCAGTCATATTAGTGTCCATACTAGGATATATTGTACATGTTTTCATATACATTGTTTTGCCAGAGAACACATTATGTTCTGTTTAACAGATATTGCCTTACTGACGTTTGTTTTTTTTTTTTTTTTAACTACTTCTAGGTATGTTGTAATGGGATTCTGCACGACAATAAACCTGGCTTCCAATGCTGTGAGGACAAGTACATTCCATTTACTCTTAATTCACCAGGGGTTTGCTGTGGTGGTCAGATACACCCTGTGCAACCGAAACATCAGTGCTGTGGTGGTTATTACACTAGGGTATTAGTAGGTAAGAGACGACTCCTTTCAAGTGCTTGAAAGAAACAGAACAACAAAGTTGATATATCTGTTAAACCAAGGAGAATGAAAACATAGCAATAAATGTGGGATTTATCAAGGTTTCTAGATGTCTTTGAGACTTGCTTTCAGTGGGATACGCAAATTGCACTGACTTTGTCTTCGAAATACAGTAGACTCTCTTTATACAAGAAAGGCTTAATTGATGAAACCTGATGATTGGGTCATTTCCCAGAGAACTAATTTATGCCAGACTATACTTAATTGCAGTAAGTGCTGCATAATGGGGAGGGCAGTTCTGCTTAATAGGAACACCATCAGGCAATTTAGTGGTGCAGTTCAGTTCTCTGCTTGACTTGACCCCATGTGATTTCCCCTAGCCATTTCTTTTGTGGAACAATTTTGTGGAAATTGTTAGCGTTTGGGGTTGATATCATGGTTATGTCACTTCTACTTGTTTCTGCATTGTCTACTCTTTGTTTCTACCAGTGTTACAGATCAAAGTACACATCCCCCATGTATTATCTTTGATGGAAATTTATCCTTTTCTTAAGGCTGATTGTACTCTTATTCTCAGAACTGTTTGGGAAGTTTGCCAAAACCGTGCTATTGTCCAGAGTTTGGTTTCCCAGTTTGTTGGTGGGTTTTTTACAGGGAGAGGGGAGGAAAAGTGGGAGGAGAGCCCTTTCAGGGGGCAGTGTTCAGAGCATATATCTCTTTGTATGCAATTGTCAGGTCAGGAGCTAAAATGCTTCCATTACTCATGAGCTGGCACACATTCCCTAGGCTCAGAAACGCTTGAATTTTTGCCAACACATTCAGCACATCCCAAGTTCTGATCCTTTGAAAAGTAATTAATATATCACAATATTAGAATGCCTTCCATGATGTCATCAGAAAAATGCTATCACATGGAAGAGATAGAGAAGAGTATTTTGCTGGCCTCATTAATCTCAATGTACTGAAATGGAGAGATTATCCTGTGACTTCTGTCCCCATCCAGTGGTCTGTGTTAACTAGCTTAATGTTGTTTACATCAAGACAGGAAAGCACAGTGAAACAAAATGTCTTATGTCTGAAAGTAGTTCTTGTTCAGTCAGCAGTCCACGAGCATGAAACTGTGAATGTTTGAACATGATTTTAAACATTTTTTTTCCTAAGTGTACTTGCTGCATTCTCTTTTTCTGTACTCTAAAGGGCAGCAACATGAACAATGTTGGTCACTTTTTTCTTTTTTATTTTTATAAATATGCTAATAACCTCAAGCTAAATGTTAATGTGGGTCATTCTTTGATAAGGATAACAATTAACTGGTAAGACTGCATGTTAGTTTTCAGAGAGAGAACATTTTCAAGCCTAGCTTGGAATGGATCCCATTTTGAGAGGTTAATGAGAAGGTTACCGATCCTTTGTGTCTTATGTCTAATAGTTCTTTAAAAAACCCCAGTTTTATTTCCAATAGAAGTAAGCTACATTCTGTGTTTTAATACTTTCTCTGTGCAGCAGCTAAATTAGATTCGGAGGAATGCAGGAAAATATGATGAAGTATCTAAACAGATTATATCTATTATACTCTAAAAATTTGTTCTCCTCTTTTTTTTGTTTATTATTGACTTTATTTGATAAAGTTATTTATACAGGAAACTCTCTAAGCATACATATTTCCCAGATGTTGTTTGGCCAGCTTGATAGCTCTAGATGTACTGAAGCACACTGGGCTGAAAGCATGAAGATTACAAATTAGGAAGGCACAAATCTCAGCTTCTGAAACAGTAGTGCACAAAGAAGTACAAACATCCATCCCAGAACTGAGATTGGAGGAGAGATGCTTAAAGCAGAGCAGAATAAATAACGCTACTACCACCCAGGCACCTCTTTGGCAAGGAATGTGGGGATGAGGAAAACAGCGTTCTCCCTTCCTGTTACAATCGCATCGCATGCATATTTCTGACAAAAGCTGCACTGGGTTTAGGGCGCTCTGCCTGTAATTCCCAACCTTTCAGAAGAAAAGGACTTGAGATATAACTTTCAATGAGAAAAAATGAGTTTTAAAAATCAAAACACATTTCTTGTATAAGTAATCAGGAATCCAAATACTTTAATCGCCTCCGTTACCCTTCTTCCATAACAGAACAAAAACCCTACTTCTTCCAAGTGGCATTTGAACCACAGAAAACATTGCAACACAGAAAGATAATAGAAAAACGTACCTTTTAGAACACTGGATCAGATCAAGTGTAGACACTAGTGAATGAAAATTATTGCCATTTACCACGCTTTTTGTATCCTTTATAGCAGTATCTACTCTGTTCATAGCACAGAATTTATCACAGCCCAGCCCACCGTTATAGTTTCAGTCTCATTGGTAGCCTTAGCCTAAGGCTTTTTCCTACAAAAACTAGTGCTTTTACTTAAGTAGCAGCCAAGCCCACTGATTGTGATGGTGGTATTTAATTTTTAGTGAGTTTAATCCGTAAGTTCTTTGGGAGAAGAAGTCCTGAGTGACACTGAAAAACTTTCAGCAATGTGAATTAGTCCTTCAAAACAAGTTTGGGATAATTTTGGAGGAGGCAAGGAAATATTTGCTGAGAATAAGTAGGCTTACTGTTCTGTTAATCATAGCAAGAATGAACTTTCTTTGCTGTGTAGCTGCCCCTACTTAAAGGTTTTCAGCTGTATAATTATCATATTTACAGAAATTATTTTTGTTGCTCTTCTCAGTTTGTCTCTGTCATGCTTGGATTTTGATCTCTCACAGAGTCTTGGCCCTGAATTCATTAATGCATGTTTCTTTAATTATTATTACAAACGAATATGATGCTTTTATAGCATTCTAAAGTACCAAATGATTCCATGCTTTCACATGGAACGTTTTGCACATGAAGCTACTAGTGTGTGAATGCAGACTTGTTGCTATCAGATGAAAGCCTCTTGGGGATTTCAAGAGCTATAAATGCACACAATCTTTAATTGCATTCTTAAATTGACAGGAGAAGTATGTTGCCCTAATGAAGAGCAAAACAGAGTTTCAGTTGGAATTGGTGACTCTTGCTGCCGGGGAATGCCTTACTCCACATCGGGCAATCAAATCTGCTGTGGTGGATCCCTCCATGACGGTTTCAATCAGCAGTGCTGTGGTGGAGAAGTCGTAAGCACAGACTTGGTCTGTTGCGGTCATGAAGAAGAAGGGACTGCATACAGACCTCTCACAGGTAAGGGATAAGTTTTCAAGAAAAAAAGGGTCTTCATCTTTCTAAATCTCGTGACACTGACCATTCAGCAGCGACACACTCAGATTTAAGGCGTGTATGCCAATTTGTTAAAATGATGTTGCCGTTTACTCACCTATTCTAACAGACTGCAAAATGACAAGCTTTTAGTAACTCTCCTTTGCCTTTGGCTAAAAGCTGTGGGGGCTGGAACCACCAGAAAATTCAAAAGGAGTGCATGAATCTTTCATTATGCCAGTCAGGAAGTAGGAACAGTCCTCTCTCAATGAGTAGAGCAGAGGTTAGAATTGGCCATCTTGTGCTGCCATGCATTCCAGTGCAGGGATTTTCCATTTGCTCTGGAGATGTGGGGTTAGTCACCTAGAAATTGAAGATTACAATGCTATTTGCTTGGTGGTCTATGTCCCTCACTTGTGCATCTCCATAGGAGTAAACCTGCTGCAATTTAAAATTAACGAAACTCAATCCCTGGCACTAGTCACTTGTTCATCTGGTATATCCCATTAATCTTTTGCACACCATAGGAAATTACTCCATTGCTCAGAGGTACAATCTAAACCCTACATCCTCGATAGGCACTCTGTGACTAGCTGGTGACAGAGATTGGAGGTATTATTACAAACCCTATTCAGGTATTTTCATGTGTCTTTTCTTTCCACAGTTATTAGACAAATTATATACCATCAGCCTTAGGCTTTCTCAGCCTGACAAAAAGACTTCAGAAACAATTGCAGTCTCAAAGGGGAGCCCGATTTCAAAACACAGAAATAATGAAGGTTTAGTACCCAGTTCTGCTTGGTGTAGAAAGATGAGTGATGCAGTGCTTTCCCCATATGCGTGCCCGTTTGAGCCTCTAGTTGTACAACTAAGGATGTTAATATATAACGAAGAATCCAGATCTGAATGCTGAACTCCTCCTTTCCCAAAAGACAAGCCCTACCTTCAGCTTATTTTTTGTATTCAGTGGATCCTTCAGCCGCTGGGGTATTGAAGTGCCCTAGTTCTGTGTTGGCTGTCGGGAAGGGCTAATCTGAAGAGCCATTGCAAGGCGTTCTGCGGTTTCTCCATACTGTCCTTCCCTTCCAGTGGTGACTTGTGGAGTGTATGCTGTGAGCAGCACCGCTTGTATGGTTTTAGCTCCCCCTCCCTGGGATCCCTAATTGTGCCTGATCTACAGCGTCTAGCAGGGCTCACAATACCAGCTCTGAACAAGGCCCTCTTGCACAGCCGTGCATTGTGTGCCTGCCACAAGACGGGGCTGGCTCATAAAACATCTCTTTATGTACTTTATTACTTAAACTCTTTTATTTGCCTGCAGGAGCCCTTTAACAAAATCACATTGAATTGACTTTCTCACACCAAATCAAATCTCCCTGGTCCCAGTTCAGTTGTCTTTGTCAATATGTATTTTATAAATGGAGTGAATTAACAGATGCTGTTGGAACAGAACTGCTGGGGTAGCGTTTATGTTTTTACTGCTCTCTCTGGGCAGATGAGTTGTGTAGGAGTGTAATACAGGTATCTTGGGATGAAAGTTATGTTCTTCATTTCAGTATATATGTATTCTTAACAGTTTTTTTCCTTAAATATATTTATTTAAAAAACCTTTATACCCCTCTTTTTAAAATGTGTTTAGCCTATAGCGTTCTATCATTTAGACCATTTTTCTCAAGAATGGGTCAGGATGACATTTTTTTGGCTATTAAAAAAGAAAACAGTGGCTTTTTCATCGTTCACAGGTTTTCTGTAAGGACTTCATGCTGTGAGCCAGCATACAGCTGAACACAAATACGAATTCGAAAGATGAATTAGCGCCATAGTTGAAAAGAGATCGTATTCTTTTGCATTAAGCATAGAGCAGATTATGGTTTCCTATCATATCATATACATCATGCTCAATAGGTTTTTGCTTAATTTCTTGGAGTAATTCAGCCTTGCTAAATACATCATGAAAATGCACAAGCCAGGCACAAAAATCTACCTGCTCCCTGTCCGTATTATTATAATGATTCTAATGGAAAAAATTCTCTCACATAAAAACATAATTTACTTATCATTGGCAAATGGATAAGTCAAATTTTGCAAGAATATGGTAATTGGAAAGCTGATCTCATTGTCTAGAAGGGGAAGAGGTAACAGGGGTGGCTTTATGCAAAAGCTGAAATGCTTGTGAAGCTCCGTGTTGTAGTTGGCAATGAATGCCATGGTTAAAAATATAACGACAATTTAAAGCTTTTGTTTAGGAGTTTTAGTTCCTTGAAAAGAATCACACATGAAAAACATGATCGCTAAAAGTGGAAGCGTTGTCCACAGCCTTATTGTTGCATGACCACTTTGAAAGCAGCGTGTTTCTGCAGAATCTAGACCCAGGTTTGCACTGAATGTTGGCTTAATCATAGAAGTTTTTCATTTGCCATTGTATACCTTTTTTGGAGAGTCTGTCCTGCAAAAAAGAGATGTTTTTTCCATATAACATTACTCTTTTTTTTTTTTAAATCTCTATTTTCTTAGGTTTTACTTTTCACCCCTTGTTGGCCTTATTTAGTGGGGTGACCATAGAGACATCTACTGGCAAAGGCTGGCAGTGATACCATTGTATACACGCATCCTGAGCCCCACTGCTCCAATGTGATTATCCAAAGTTGTCTGTTTCTGGCTATAAAGGATAATGTCGGCTAAAACCACTCTTGGATTTTCTCTTTAAAAAAAAAAAAAAAAAAAAA